>JALPQD010000232.1:0-23142 GCA_023101885.1 Typhlomys cinereus | reverse complement strand
GAGGACTGGCACTCGACAGATTGTTGTCAGGAAGCTTCTGCGGGCTGGCGACAAGGGCTGGCTCTTGACAGAATGACCCGTGGAGCAGAGAAAGGAAATTCATCTTGTGCAAGATGAGCAGCAATCGCAGTCAGAGACTTCCATGGTCTGCATGTGAGCTGGAGCCTTACCTGTCGTTAATGTTCTGGAAGCTTGTGCACCTGTCAAGGTATAACCTTCGCGGGAGGAAGGACCGTCACGGGGGTGGGCCTTGAGGTCTGGTAGCCCCGCCTGCTTGTTCCTGCTGATTCTGCCTTCCTCGTGGCCCTAGTGACCTGAACTGGCCTCCTGCTCCTGTCTTCGGCCACGCCTCTGCTAAGTGATTCTCTCTAGAGCAGTAAGCCACATAAAATCCTTCCTCCCTTTCCGTCCGGTCTCTGCACTGTCTCACAGCAAAGGAAGAATGACCGTTACGGCACCAAAACCCAAGGTCCTGATTACATCTCCTGGGCTCTTCCAAGTGACCCCAGAGTCCAAGTTCACCCCTTTCCCTCCAGGGAAGGTCTGATGCACGTTCCGGGCTCAGCCCTGGCCACTGTGACAGACCACAGCGAATGGTTCTCTGAGCTCAGCAGTCCCTGCTGAGTTCTGAGGATCAAAGATGAACAGGTCATAGCTTCTGTCCTGGTGGCCTGTGCAGTCCAGCAGGGGAAGAAAGACTCTTGAAGAAACACCTGCAGCATGATACTATCCATGCTGCTCTGCATCTGATTGCATTTCCCAACAGAATAATTAGGACGCACTCTGACAATGTAACAGGACGTTTACAATAGAACGGCCTTGGGAAACCAGAATACAAGTGCGCTTCATTTATTAAAACTCTCATTCTGTGGAGGTTTGCCTCCCCCTGCCCCCACCAGAAACAATGATTTTGTATCTCCCCTGTCTAAATTCTGGGAAATGACAGTGGCTGAAGAGGACAGAGCAGAAAGTGCCTTACAGTCACAAAAGATGAGTAATTGCCCCTAACATTTTATTTCTCTTGGGTTAACGGATGGGAGTACTGGAGGAATTTTTCCCCCCAGCATTCTGGCTCCAAGTGTTCCGCCCCCACCTCCTGCACCTCCCAAGTTTGCCCACGAAGGTCTCCCATACCAGTTGAGGCGAATCAGGCTGCATTCAGAGGAATAAATTAGTGCGACGCCTCAGATCCCATGTCTGGATTGTGTGTGGGTAAAGTTAAATGGCTGGGCTCTTGATCTGGCCAGGAATGCTGGGGGTCCCCTCTGGGTGGGCTGTTGGAAGACCAGGGAGGTTCTGGTCTAGCTAATATCTTCTTATGTCTCTACCACATGCCCTTTTCTTCTTCTCTTCCTTTGGGGCCTGGCTCAAATCCCTCTTTTTAATCTCTTTCTCCCATTCCGGCTGTTCTTTTCCAGCTGTGGTAATTCCAAAGTAAAATGAGTAAAGAAAAAACAGACCACGACGAGGCTCGACATGCTCCGCGGCACACACGGCCAAGCTGCTTCCCACCTCCCACGAGAATGGGCAGTTCAGGGTCTTAAAGCAAACACAAACCAAAGGTGGGGCATTGCATTTGGTGCGGTATGTGTATCAGAGGACACCCGAGTGTGCGTGTCCCTGTGGAGGCCCAAGGGTGACTTCGGGATCGTCCTGAATTGTTCTACTTCCTTTATTTCTTTGCTCTGGGCTTTTTCCCAGACTCCGCCTTCCAGGGCCAGAAGTTAAGGTCACTGTTATTTCCACCTACAAAGGATCTCGGGGGATCTGAACTCAGGTCCTTTTACTTATGAGGCAAAGACTTGAACTCCTGAGACCTCTCCCCAGCCCAATTTACATTTTCTCATGTGGCCATTTGATTAGTGTTCCGTCTGGTGCCACTAATCCTTAAGTAGCACCAGAACCTATTTATTCATTTATTTTTAGTTACCATTCACTGTTCTATCTCTGGAGCTTAGCACAGAGCCCGGCATGTGTCAAGCATGTGTTGAAACAATTCTTGATAAAAAAGGAGTCTAGATAGTCCTGTTTGAGGGTCTACCCCGCCCCTTGTAGAACGAGTTTGAGATGCGCTGACAGCTCTCACAGACTCCGCTGGTGACTCAAGTCTGATGTCATGAGAGCATTTCAAGGTGACATCTGGAACCGCGGGGAAAGAAAGTCCTGGTTGATCTCTGGCATCTGCCATGGCTAAGGTCACAGAGTAGCTGTCAAGACGCCGACTCTTTACCAGCTATTTTGGGCACAATCGGCGGCTCTGTAATATGGATACAGCTGTTTCGGGAGGAGTGTAGTCATGAAATGCCTAGCTTGAAGAGAAGTAGCTCCACTCCAGGAAGATAAGTATTTAAGTCACAGATAAGAACTCCCTTAGAACAAGCTATGCTAAGACGCTAAAAGCATACCACAATCGTGTCTGCTTGTCTCCATGAATCTACTGACTTGGAAGGCAACCTCCATGAATCACTGCATAGCCATGAGCAGTCCCGATACAGTAAGACCCGTGGATCTGATAGCCAGACACTGGCTTAGCCCTCTCCCCCCAACCCCCGTCCCACTGATGAAATGGCCGCTGTACTCACGCGGGTAGTCCTTCGGGTGAGTCTTCTCGGACCAGTTCCCATAGAACGTGAGTCTGTACTTGGCCGTGCCACAGGCACAGCAGTCTAGGATGGGTCTGTCGGTCACCCCATCAAGTGTGGGATCTGGAAGCAGAAATGACCAGTCAGAAAGCAAAGGAGCTTGGGCAGGCCAGCCCCGCGTGCTTCGCTCACCCCTAATCCTTCCATACGGGATGTTCGCTGACTCAGGAAACCCAGAATCAGCACTTGGACTGTTATAAGGACTTTACCTTCCTTCAGTAGGAAAACGTATTTTGCAAGTAAAAAAAAACAAAAAACAAAAACAAACCACAAAGCTTGTGCTCTGAAAGATGGTCCTTGGGAGCATCTTCAAGGGATGGGGTGTGTGGGAATCAATAGTAACATACTTCTTCCTGGATTTTGACCTCCTCCTATGGTTCCTACAAGAGGGTTTTCCTACATTTTTTAAAAAGAGGGGTATGTATGACTGTTTGCTTTAGGAAATACTCTTCAGGGCCCAAAATGTCAAACTAACAGACTAGAGTGGTATAGAGAGAACGGTGAGACCCAGTAGCAAAGACAGAGAGAATTGCTGAAAATGTATGTGTGTGTGTGTGTGTGTGTGTGAGAGAGAGAGGAGAGAGAGAGAAGAGAGAGAGAAAGAGAATAGAAGGAAGAGAAGGGAGAGAAAGAAGAAGTGAGGGAGAGAGATGAGAGAGAGAGAGAGACAGAGAGAACAGACAAGACGAGACAGAGAACTTATTCAGCCATATTATCTCTTTCTATACTTTCAGAGACCACCGGAAAGGGTAGGGAAAGTGTGTTGGTAAGTTTCAGCTAGCTAGGGAGGGTCAAAGCAGCCAGGAAGGCTTAACATTGCCTCCCTGCCCCCACGTTGAGCTGTGAATAGCTGATAAGTGGGGAAGGAGAGATTACATGAATAAATTCAGTGTTTCCGAGCAGTCAGCCCCGCACCCGAGCTGTGTCTTGCTGCTCTTGTGTATTCTCCTTCTTACCCGGAGATGGCATTCTCTTTAGCTCCCCCGGCTGCATTAACATAAATCTTTTTTTTTTTTGCAAGTTGGACGTTTATTCTTCAATATTGTACAAAGAGCAGCGACAGAAGGGATGAAAATCATGGTGCGTGCCAAACACAGCATCTTCTGAATCTGCCTTTTAGAATCACTGTGCTCGCTACAACTGAAATGGGCAAAATCAGGGGTGGGAAATAGTGACGGCTAGGATTGGGTAAAGCACGGGATAGCATTGTGATCTCTACAAAGTAGAGTCCTCGTACTGCATTTCCCTTTCCACTTGACATTGTCTCATTTGCTCCTGAATCCCTGGAAGTCCTTTGGTAATCACTGCTTTACACGCAGGCACACTTGAGCGGATGGGGTGACTTGCCTGGGTCACAGGACTAGTGAGCAGAGAAGGCAGAACCTGAACTCAGGTATATATGTATGTATGTATGTATGTATGCATGTATGTATGCATGTATGTATTTGCTTTGGAGTCCTTACTCTGCATTCTGGACAGGTCTGCATAAATAACCCTGGTTGAAGGACATCCTCTCATTTGCTTTTTTTCCAAAAAAAAAAAAAAAAAATTGGTGCATTTACAAATCACCTGCCTCTGGCTGGAGAAATGGCTCAGGAGTTTGAAGTCTTTGCCTTGAAAACAAAAGGACCTGAGTTCAGATCCCCAGGCCCCACATAAAAATGCTGGCAGATATGGAATCAACCTATAATTCCAGCCCTGGAAGAAGGATCCTGCAAAACCCCACAGCAAAGTGATAGGGAGGGCGAGCAACCCAGGACGACTCCTGAAGTCACATGGGTGTCCACAGGATCTTGTGAGCATAGACACTCACACGTGCAAAAGGAAATAAAAGCCGGGTGTGCTATGAAGCAGAGGTCACAGGTGAGCTTCCTTCTGTGTACTTGGCAGAGCTCACCCGTCTCGTGCACCTGGAAGCAGGCCGCCCATGATCACATTTGCGGGGCACCTGGGCCTGGTTCCTAGGTGAGCCCCTCAACAGACAAGGACAAGCACTAGCGAATGCATTGCAGCAAAGGAGCACAAACCCGCAGACTCGGTCCTCGAGCATTCCAATAAACTAGACTGTAAAAATCTAAACTAGTTTTGAAAAGGGATTCAGATGTGAGAGATGCACGCTGGGCTTTCACTTGAATCACCAGGTGCTCTTGAACGAGGCTGCAAGAATCTCCCGCAGGCCCCACGTCAGACCAGTTGGTAGCTTAACTTGACCAAAAGGACGCTTAGATGTAGGTAATAAAGGTGTAGGATATTGCCTAGGCTATAGAGATATGCATCTACAGCTAACCTTTTGGAATTCCAAAGGAATTAAAGGAGGCAATGACAAACATCACTTAGTGTCCAGGACAGAAAAGCTGGGGCCTGGAGCATGGCTACCCTTTGCCTTTCTAATCAATCAATCAATCAATCAATCATCAATCAAACTAGCACTATTAGGGATCAAACCCAAGGCAAGTGCTGCACCTCTAAATGCATCCAGCTAGTTTTTTTTCCTGTTTAGTCTAGTTTTGTTTCACTCTGTAGCCTAGATTGACCTTGAATTTATAATCTTCTGTCTCAGGTTCATGAGCACATAGATTACAAGTGTCTATTACCATGTCCAGTCACACTATATCTGGCCTGTGTCCTTGTTTCTCGATTCCCCTGGCTTCCTGCTCTGGATGAACGCTGGGAGGACAGGCCTGAGAACCAACACCTAGGTGCGTGTAGCGCTGGGGACGGAAGCCAGGCCTCCTGTAAGCGCGAGTGTCTTCCTCAGCTCATTTCCATCCTTCATCTGTGGGCTGCTTTTCAGCTGTGCTCCAGTACACTAGCACGGCCCTCCTCCTCCTTTGGTTTGGGTGTGTGTATGTATGTGTGTGTTCATGTGTGAGTTGGTGTATGTGTTTGGGTGCGTGTGCATATGGTGTGTGCGTGAATGTGTGCATGTGTGCAGAAGGCAGACAGCAGCCTGAGATATTCTTTAGTTGCCTTTCACCTTCTTTCTTTCTTTTTTTTTTTTTTTAGACAGGGTTTCTCATTACTTCAGAACTTGCCAAGGCTAGGTGAGGCAAGTCTGGCTACAGACTCCTGGGGTCTACCTGTCTCTGTCTTCTGGTGCTAGAAATATAAGTGCATGGTACCATGCCCAACTTTTTGTGTAGGTTCTGGGATTTGGAGATAGAACGCGGTTCCTCAGGTGTTGCCGAATCCCCCGCCGGGCCAGCCAGGGGAAGAGGGGAGACATATGGCCCCACGTTGGGCGCCTCAGGCTTGAAAAGCATCTTGTAACTACCTCCCCATCCTTCCTCCTCTTCCTCCTCCTACTCATCTTCTGTTCTGTTCATATTCTCTTTCCTCTGATGTTTTTGTCTTCACTCCTGCACTGTGTCTCTCCCCTCTTCTGTTTGTGGCATGTTTGTGTGTGTGTACATGTTTATCGTGGGCCATCTGTGGCTGTATCTCTCCCTTTCTGTTTTGCGGCATGCTGTGTGTCTACATGTTTAGCACCAGTGATCTTTAGGGCTGGGCTTATGAGTCTTTGCTTTCAATCATAAGTAACTGCATGTTTCTTACACATAGTGATCACTGTTGCTGTTCATCTTAGGGGCTCTTATTATTTTGTACCCACAGACTGAAGGCTGTAACTGGGGAAAAATAATAGCTCCAAGCTTCACTGTCTCTCTCAGACAGATTTGATTTGGCTCCACACAGAAGCAAAGATGTACAGGCCTTAATGAGCAAGCTGAGTGACCACACACGTGAAGATCTTTCTGTTTCATGTGGATATTGCAAAGATTCTCTTACAGTGCTCACTCGTTAACCAGTTTCCTTATCTACAAATATACACAATGAATCTACAGCCAGGGGCTTATGCCAGTCACCTTGGCAAGTGGTCTTTGAATAGCTGGTTGATTACAGGTCATTTTCAAAGGATCTCTGTCTGCTGGGACATTTTTTTGGCACTGTACGCATCAGATGTTAGTGCATCAAAAGCTTAGACGGGTTTCTTAACAATATCAGCACCAAGACTCTGACAGTATCCTTTAGCCACTGGCTCCTGTCAGAACATGAACGGGTCTTGGTGAAGTGCCTTCAAATCCTATAAATGAATCTGTCCCTGACTGTCAAGCTAACAGAACCACACCAGTATGGCTGTGACTAGCTGCCTACTCAGAAGATTGAGAGATGGCCTTAATACAGGGGTTCAGAATGTCCACAAATCCCACAGAGGGAAGGCAGGGGTTGGGATGGTCAGTTTGGAGCCAGAAGCCTTGATGGAGGCGCTCCCTGTTTAGAGCACAGTTGGCTGAACCATTGCTCAGCTGGAGAGCTTAGAGAGAAGCCCTCAATGACACGCATGACGGTGTCCACTGAAGCTAACCAGGCCCTTGGCCCATCTCCCAGCACTGCATCCTGACTGGAGGGCGCCCAGCTCTCTCCACAATCCTTGGAGCGCTTCCACGGAAAGACAATGACTGGACTGGGCCAAGTCAATGCCTTGAGCTACTGAAACAGGAGGTCACCATAGACCAGGGCAGTGGTTGAAGGCCCTGACTCCACCACCGTTTGATGCCCACAGAGCTGCGTCAGGCTCCTTTGCTAGAGCATGACACGATCGCCTTCTGTTCATGGCGACTGCCTAGAAGTGGTCAGATGGATGGCTGGCCTGCAGAAGGCACTGGAAAGTTATTAGCAATTATTATTATATTCTCAGAAGAACTTCCTTAATAGCTGATGATTTCCTAGAATTGGAGAGGATTATGTCTCCCGAGAAGGCTAATGGCTCTAAATGTAAATAAAAAATTCCACAAAAATGAATAGAAATGAGATGGCCGAACTGTGCAATTGCAGGGCGTTTTTTTTCTTTTGTTGAGTTACCTAATCATGTCTAAACAAATTCAGATGTTCCAGGTCTTATTTTTAAGTAGAGGATTAATGAACAAGCTTTTGGATATAGACAGTCATAGCTACCATTGATGAAGACAGTGTTTGCTATGGGTCCTTGGGCTACTCCTCTATTCTCTCTCTCTCTTTCTCTCTCTCACTTAAGACGTGTGTGTGCGTTGTCATGTGCGTGAGTGAAGGTGCATGCATGCCATGGTCATGATACATGTCCTGGCTTTCCTGTTCTCTCGTTCACCACCTGTTAGTGGTCCACAAAACTCCCGGGATTCTCCAGTCTCTACCACCCCCCTGCCACAGGAGCTCTGGGACTGCAGTGCGCGGCCCCTTCTGTCTGTGTGCTGTCGTGGTTTGAGTGCGACCCACCCCCACAAGCTCAGGCGTTTGAATCTGAAGCTAATGCTACTGTTTGGAAAAGGTGTGGCCTCTACAGGGTGGAGCCTCGCTGGAGGAAGAGCTGCACAGGGGGCGGGCCCCCTTCTTCAGCCATCACGGGTGGGAGGGGGGCTCTTCTTCAGTTCCCTCTTGCTTTCTCTGTGGAAACCTGAGCTCAGTACTTCTGCCTCCAGCCATGTTCTCTACTATGTGATTTTACACATAATGGACCATCCGCCTCTAGAACCGAACGCCTCTCCTCTGGTTAAGTTGTGCATGGCGAGTGTTGTCTCACAGCGAGGAGAAGAGTAACTACAAACATGGGGATCTAGGGATTAGAACTCGGGTCTCACCTTTGCTCAGCAAGCACATCACCCACTGAGCAGCTCCTCAGTTTATTTACACTATTAAGCACATGACTGGGGGACGTTGACTTAAACCCAGGTTTGAGCTGAACGGAGGTCCCCTACTCTGCCCTTGGGGGTGCAGGTATACAGAGTACAACTGTGCTCTGGCTTCAATTCCTAGCACCAGAAAAAAATCTGCACATTGATTATAATGCTCAGTTGAAGGCAGTAGGGGGTGAACCTACAACTCTAAAGAGCAGGACCTTGGGTAGTGAAAATTATGAGGTCAGTACAGTACCCCCACCCAATCCTCCTGCCTTTGACATCTCATTCTCTATTGATCTCTGGAAAAAAATCTCCCTATACTGTGTGGAAGCCACATAATCTCCTGGCAGTGGTGTGATTTCACAGGGCGTCCGCGTGACTTTTAAAGGTGCACAATGGTGCATTCCTAATTTAAGTCCTGAGAATTATTCCGAGGAAACCCGCTTCAGAATAATCACTGTTTCACAAAAATAAGACGACACACCAATAGAAGGTGCATTATCTCCTCCCCAGGGACCGAGCTAAGTAATTAGAGCTTAAGGTGGATCCAATTATCCACAGCACACAGCCAGATTAAAAATCAGAGCTACAGATGCAGCAGCCAGGAGGCAAAACTCAGGGGACTGTAGCAAGCTGGGGCTGCCTAAGTCTTACGCCATGTTCAGATCAAAAGATGCCCTCTTTACCCTCTGACCCTCCCCCAAGCCATCTGACATCCCTCTTTCCCTCCATGTGACCCTCCCCTCTTCCATCTGACCCCCCACCCACCTGACCCTCTGCCCCATCTGACCCTCCCCCCTCCATCCACTTAACTCTTCCCCCTCCACCCACCTGACCCATTACCCTCCTCTCTCTCCCCATCTGGCCCTCCCCTCTCCTCCCACTTGACCCTCCCCTCCTTGGTCTTACCTTGTTCGCAGAGTTTCTTGGTCAGGGAGCCTTCATCCTGAAAGTATATAATGCGCCTCTGCACAATGCTGGCCCTGTAGAGAAAAGACATTATCAGCACGGCGTTGAGGGGGCAGGTTTGGGGGGAGGATAGCCTTTGCTTGGCCACCTATGGCGTGTGTTTGTGGGTGAGTCACCCCCACCTGTCTGGACTTCTGTACCTCAGAGCTCTGTGAGAACCATCGGAAATGTACCTCGAAGACCTAGCATGTGCCCAGAAACCACCAGTCAGTGTTTCAGGCTCAAGTGACAAAGTGACAGCATTCGGGGACCTTTCCTCAATGGTACGTTTACTCCGATCTTCCCATTCACCAACGGAGACCATTTATAGATGTGCCCGCTTTAAATTATAGAGCATGTCAATGTTCTTCCCACTGGGAAAGAGGGAAGACTTAAAAATATATTTTTTGATTTGTTCTGAAAATGTCATTCTATATCTTTCCTGAAAGTCTAGACAAAACTGTCTCCTACGTTCTGAACGGAGGCAACTACAGCTGCGATGCCTCCCTTCCTCTCTGGCACGTCAAACACGGGGTTCGGCGAGTCCATCACATGAAAGCGCCGTCCTTCTGGCAGCACACATTTCCTCTCTAGTGTGGGATGCACAGACACGCTGTTTCCCCGTTCCCTGCTCTGCGGTCTATTCTCAGCCAGCCCAGAGAGGGTGGGCTCTGAAACCCTTCGTTCCAGTAATTCAAGAGTCTACGACACTTAAAACTGAGCTGGTGCTAATAAATCTCAGACCATTTCCATTGATTGTCTGCAGCTACGCTGCTTAATCAGAAGGCACTTTTCACTTCGATCCACCCTTGTTAGCAGATAAAGGCGTTCCTCGGCTCCATGACAGCTGACCGTGAGGGATACGTTTGCAGTCCAAGACCTCAGTCTCAGGAGCAAGGCCCGGCCCTCTGCAGGGCTCTGAGGGGACAGAGGTGGGTTTTTCAGCTGGTCTGGGCCAAGGTTAAGGTGACTCTCTAGAGACACGACTACTGTCCATTCATTGACCAAAGGACTACAACTTGGACAAGACTCACAGTTGCCTGTTACAGTTTTTCCCCACCCAAGAGAAATGGGATGTTGAAATATATGTGCGGACTGTGCTGTTTGCGTCTGCAAAGCTACCGTCATCATTTAGCCATTCTCTTGACCGCGAAGTGGGAAAGTACCTTCTGGCCAAGTGAAAGCACCATCCCCACGCCCCCAAGACAAATAACAAACCCTGCTGTTCCCATACCTGCCCCCTGCTGTGGTAAGACCCCCCAGGGTGGGCGGATCTGCACAAAGCCTTCCTCCTCAATTGAATCGCGCAAGCTTCTCTCCCTTTGCCTTCCTGTTGGATTTCTGGGCGCGTTTTCAACAAATCATTGCTGGGGGGCATTCTGAGTGTCTGGCATGGAGGGAGGCAGCAGGGACCCCCCATCAGGAACAGGACTGATGCCCCATCACATTCTCAAAGTTCATAGCACAGGAGGAGAAAGCGGCAAGCACCCAAGCCTGCAGCCAATGAGCGCGCCCAGCAAACACCTGGAGAGGTGGACGAGCCCAGGAGAAGCTACGAGAAGCTTCCCTCAGAAAAGATGGCTGCGCTGACATTTGGGCATTCCAGAGCCAAGCAGGCAGGTGGGAGGGGGAAGGACGGAAGAGGGATCCTTTACAAAACCTTGAGGTGGGCAGTGTCGGGGGCTTAGAGTGGCACCCGGGAGTGAAGAGAGGTGAGGCACGGGGGAGGCAGGCCGGCCCACGCCACCCAGTGCCTGCTGGAAGTTGGCATTTTGCTCTAGGTTTAGCAGGTATCCTGCAGAGCACGGCCCGAGGGCTGAGACAATCAGGTCTGCTTTTTAAGAGCGCACTAGGGCCACAGAGTGAGAAATGTGTTTGGGCTACAGTATATAGAGGTCCAATGCAAAGCAGCTTTGGTTCGCTAAAGGTTCTTCCAGCAACTGTTTGAAAACCACTGAGCTACAGGCATATTAGGTACTTTTCCATGGCTTTGGCCAAATACTCCGTGAGAAAATCCTTAAAGGAGGTGAGGTTCACTTTGGCTCGCAGTTTGAAGGAACACAGTTCATCGTGGTTCGCAAGGCGCCGAGACCAGGCGCGTGGCTCTGAGGAGGCAGCAGCATGTGGCAGCTGCCTGTTCACCTCTCAGGGGACAGAATGCAGAGAGAGCTCAGCCATAAATTTCAAGGCCCCGTCCCCAGAGATCCATTGCTTCCAGCTGAGCCCCTCTTCCCAACGGTTCTACGCCAGCACTGCTAGCGGGGACCAAGTGTCCAAACACATGAGCCCCTGGGGGACATTTTGCCTCCAAATCACAAGCATGGCAGTCAAGCTCTTAATAATCCCCCAGACACGCTGACTTTATTTGTCACCATTTCAAGCCAGTTCCCTGGGTTCCAGAGTGTTCTGCCATCCACATTGTCACAATATGCTTCTACCAACACTCACCACCGGTCCCTGCAGACGCCGCTAAAGAATACTTAGTCGATCCCTCTTACTGTGAATGTGAGCGTTTTAGTGAGTCTATGGTTGCAAAGCATGGCCATGAAAAGCAATTGCCTCTCATTTTTGGAAAGGATGCTGTACAAATGGGGAGGGGGGACAAGTCGAAGACGCATGTTTCCTATAAGGTGACTCGATTCATGAAACATAAGGCGCCTTATCTGCAGCAATACCACTCTGAATGCACCTGATCTAGTCTGAAAATACAAGACATCTTATTTCCTTTTAAGAAATCTCAGGCTGAAGAAATGGCTTGGGGTTAAAGCCTTTGCCTACCATGCGAAGGGATCTGAGTTCGGTTCCCTGAGTCCATGTGAAAATGCCAGGCAGAAATGGCAGCCCTGGAAAGTGGAACCTAGGAAACCCCAGAGCAAAGCACTAAAGTGAAACGGCAATCCAGGATGACTGCCGACGTCACCCTTGACCTCCATAGGCACACATAGTGCTGTGCCCTCTTCTGCACACACCCCACACACACTCGTGTGCAAAAACAAACAAACAAAAAAACAACCTTCTGTTTTTTCTGAACCCTATGTGTTTGTACTAAATAGGCACCCTATGCCTATTATCTTATATACATGTTATATTGTGGCTATGTAGGGGAATATATTAATATTTATATATTTCATATTTATCATGTTGAAATTTCAATTTCCTCATCTAAAATGCTTAGATGAGCATTTCTTTGAGCATGAATGAGCATTGATCTTTGAATTTAAAATTTTTTCAGAGATAAGAAGTGAAGTTCATCTTCCACTAATTCCTCATAATCAAACCTCTTCATATTTTGAGTGTTAGATCATTCATACAAGAGGGTGAGTTAAACTATAAATAGCTTGACATCATTTAGGTCAAAATGTTTCTGTTTTATGTGGGATTAAGACAAAGGTTTGTGTCTGTTCTGTTCTTATTTTATGGGCAGGTACATGAAGATACAAAGATATTTAAGTCTTGTCATCCCCTCCCATCTACTTCCAAAATAAAAGTTTTATATGAATAGTGCATGATTGCTTCGTGAAGCGAACGTTACAAAGTGTTATCTGCAACTGATTGTCCTTGGATCCAGTTTAGCATTTCTTGGGACACACAGGTGAGCTATGACCGGAGTCGCAACCACCAAGAGAACCTGCAAACACCGGGCTCCACAGGCTGTGGTCAGACGCCCCAGTAGGGATTGAATGGGGCGCAAATCTTGTTCTTATTCGGTCCCTGGACCTGCTTTACGCCTGTCCATTTCCTCCAGGATCCTCGTTACACACCACATTCTCTTTCTTCTACACACCTAGGTCCCGGGTCTCTATTCACCTGCCTCCTGTACTGCACATGCACACACACTCACTCACACACACACCACACTCACACACACCACACACTCACACATTCCCTCACATAAGCACACAAGATGCATAGACACACACACAGACACATACACAGAGAGAAAGAGCATACCACAGACACACAACACACACACACACACACACACAGAAGCATAGACATATGCACAGACACACATGCATACACACACAGACATACAGTTACATGTACACACAGACGCACAGACACACAGACACACAAACACAGAGGACACACACATACACAGACATATTCAGACACACACACATATACACACAGACATATACATATCCATACATACAGACACAGACACAAACAGATACAAATAAACACACATAGAAACACAGAGACACACAGATATGGACACAACGGCAAACAGACACATATACACTGACCCACAGATACACACATAGCACACACATATGCACAAAGACATAGACGCACACCTACACACCACATACACATAGACACTCAGACATGGACCACCAGACATAGATACACACATAGATATACACCACGCACACAGATTCATATACATACAAAAAGCACAGGACACATACACACACACTCACACAGACATGAAGACCCACATAGACCACAGACCACAGACACACAGAGGACACACAGACACATACACACACACAAGACAGAGGACAGACAAACATCCACACCTCACAAACCTCAAACGCATACTAGCTGCCTAAGTCATGCCTGCGTGAGAGATTCCTTCCTTCAAGCTGATCCCTGACGTTGTCTTTGCTATGAAGCCGGGAATCTCAGTGCACAGCGCTTACTATCTGTGACGTCACCGCCTGTTTGACTCCTGAGCCAGATTATAAACATTCTGAAAGCAGAGACCAAATCTTACTTACCGTCCAGTTCTGGGGCTCAAAAGGAGTAGGGTTTGGGGGAGAAGGGATGCATTAGAGATGAATGGGCTATGCAGAGTAAGAGTGGTCCAGCTAGTGGGTGTCAGGACAGGAGCATGGATCTCATGAGAGCATCCTGGGGGCTGTCATTGGGCCTGGACAGAGCTGAACCCTCTATGTGGCTTATGTCGCCCCAGGAAATGCATGAAGTATAAAATTTAGACATATGGAAACCAATGTTCATCCATAGACATGCTCACAAGGGCAACGACTTGGGCCAGTTTGGTTGTAGAAAATGCTTTTCTTGATTCCTCATTTGGTTGACTCGTAAGAGGATTTCATATTCTGAGAAAATGCGTTATTACTTTGAGATCATTCCCTTCAAAAGCTTAAAGCCCAATGGAGGCTTATAAATCACATTATGATTTGGAAAAATAATAGTTTTACAAGATGAGAAAGCTGTTAGCAACAATCCCCTTAGTATTTCAAAATGACAAATTTTCTCCATTCGATGTTACAGTTTGGCAGTCCGGCTGTGTTGCTTTTATATACCAAACACTGTCTTATTGGGAAAGGGTGTGTTAACGAAATCTAAATTAAATTGCTCAGTATGCTAGCTTCTTAGACTTAGGAGACCAGGGTCCTAAGTAACTCAGTAACCATTTCAAAACTTTTTAATCCTAAAATGAACATTTTCAGAAACAAGATCTGAAATCTCCTAAGTGTTCAGTCCTCTTCTGTCTAAAAGGTTTATTTCTTTCCTATTTTTCTTCCTTGGGAAATTTGCCTGCTTTGGGGTGGGGGGGAGGTGTTTAGAATTTGCCAAGTTGTGAGTTTGCTGTTTAGTGTTGAAAGGAGCTGATGGAGAGACTTCTCAGAAGCCACATACCTGGAAGCTACTGGGTCATTGAAATGATTTAAAATGCATGCCCAGCCCTCCGTGCTGGTTCGTTGCCACATGTAGTGTGTTCCCAGAAGGTCCCACTGCAACATGTGGTATTTGGTATGTGGTGGGCAGTGTCGTGCTGTTCTTGAATGCCTGATGAAGTTCCTGGCATTGTCCTAGAGAGTAGCTCAGTGTGATTGATGTCAGGCCTGACTCCGCGGTGGAGGGAGAATCTCCCTTGATCAGTTGCTTCAGACCGAGATCGCACGAACGGCCACAATGAAGCCTAGGGTTTGTGGTCTCCAGACAGCTCCTGCCAAACTCCTTCCCAATTCCAGTAAGCTCCTGATTACTGCACATTTCTTGGAATACTTAGTGAAATTTCCCTGTGATCTCAGGCATGTTTCGCACGGAGGTGGCTCAGGGTATAACCAGTAACATTCACTTCCTCCTACTGTGACCAGACAGAAAGTAGGGAAACGACATCTGACCCTTCCCCCACCATTCTAACTGTCTAGACTGCCAAAGGAATGGATCCTGAGATTTGAAACGACCCCCAGAATCTCATGCTAGGAGCAGAGAGGAACTGATGTCCCCAGAAGAGGAATTTGTCTCCCCAAAGATATTCATACATCTCTGACGACTCTGCAGGACAGTGGGAGTAGCCATAGCTGGAGCAAAACTGGTTAGCTACATATAGCTCCTGTCTGCCCCCCACTGTCTAAACTCTACTCCTCTCTCAGATTTTGAAGAAGAAACAATAGGACTAGGATAACCTCTTCTCAATAGGGCCAAATTGAATAGATTTCTTTTTTCCATTGCTCACCATCAACTTGAATTCTTATTAATTTAATGAGGGCGGGTGGCCCAGTGGGAGGCACAGCCCTGCTCTGGTGGTCCCGTAACACTACCGGTTGAAGGAGGACTGCGGAGGGTAGCCACGGATGACTGATGGAGCTGGAGAGGTGACAGCGTGCAGCCCTGGGACTGTGCATGATTCCACTGGGCAAAGCTCACCAGGGCCTCACGCTGGGCAGGGCGCAGAGCCTTGCCAGCCTGGCATCTGGCTTGGGTGCACCTCAAGAATGGGGGCCATGCCCCGGAGTCCACAGGCAGCCTGGCAGCTCATGGTAATGTCCCCAGGAGAGAAGAAAAATGGAAGCTTATTTGCAAGACAAGGACCACTTCCTGTAGGCCTGCAAGAGTTGGTCTCTTTTACATTTCCTCATGGGTGAGGGAAGGTTTCCAAGAATTACTACGCCTCCCTGAGAGACTCTTCAAGGTCAGACAGGAGAAGGGGAGCTTCTATCTTCAAGTCATCCGACCCCCAGCAAGTACCCAGGCGCTTGCCAGTACAAGCATCCAGATGAAACCCAGTGGGCAATTCACGCAAAAAAAGATGTGAAATAGGAGGGAGACTGGCTGGAAAAGAGAAAGCATGAAGCGGGGCGGTGGGGGGGTAGGGGGGAGATGGGCCTGGGTAGCAAGGGGTGAAAACACATAAATCCATTATATTTATATGTGAAAGTATCAAAGAAAAAAAATAAAAAAGACAGCAAGGTCTGTATGATGTTCAAGAGTCAGGTCTCAACCTGTGCTGGGGTCACAGAAATCCAGATTTCAAAACTGTCGAAGCTCCTGGGTTAGTTACTTTGCTGGTGGGTGCGACAAAAATATCTGACGCAAGCACCTTCGGGAAGAAGCGTTTATTTGGACTGGTGGGTTAAGAAGAACCAGTCCATAGAGTGGGGTCGTTCCCTAGGCACGTAGCGAGGAAGCAAAGGGCTGATTCTGGATTTAGGCAGACGTTGGCAGACTGGCAGTCTGGCAAGTGGGGAGGTGTGACTCTCTCCAGTGATTCCTGCGGAAATGATGTGGCCAGTTCTCTCGGCTCCTGGTTATTGGCAATGATTCTGCTGTCAAGTTAGACTATGAACAATAATGGAGAATTCTAAGCAAGAATAAGACCCCTTTACTCTCCTAAACTGCTTGGTTGTCAACATATTGGTCACATGCAGACCACCTGGGACAAAGGACAGGCCCTCATTTCCTTGATGTTGCTGAGCCAAGGATCGGCTACGACTCGCCTGCCTCTTGGGAGCATGCCCGGCTTCCTTCTCTCCACCTCCTCACCTCAATAAACCTTCTACAGACTCCGATCCCATGAGGCCAAGGACTGCTGTCTTCTTTCTCTTTGTCACTCCTAAAATCTAGCAGAGAATTCAGCCAAAGGTTATTGAACTTGGGGTTCTGGCTCTAGGCTTTCAGACAGATTTCATGTGCTGTGGTTCAGAATTCAGTCTTTTACTGCTTTTCAAGGTGGGAAGGGTCTCCAAAAGCTTAAGGACCCCCAATAAGTCTGAGCCATGGTACCAAAATGGGAAAATGCTGTCACTCAGGTGAGTTTCTGACAAGACTCAGACTGGTTTATTCTCTCTAAAGATAAAATTTTTTAAAA
Source organism: Typhlomys cinereus (assembly GCA_023101885.1). NCBI lineage: Eukaryota > Metazoa > Chordata > Mammalia > Rodentia > Platacanthomyidae > Typhlomys > Typhlomys cinereus. The sequence goes on along the minus strand of JALPQD010000232.1, from coordinate 5,833 downwards.
AATTCTCTCCCAGAGCAGCCTCTGATCCAAAATAGAACCCAGCTCAGGCAGGAAATGAAAGTCAGAGTGCAAGGCATAGATCCTGGGTTTCTTCAGTGTTCTGCGCAGGGTCCTGGCTGTGCAGGGCGTGTGTGATCACAGCCTCATCCTGCCTGAGGAGACGTCATCTGACTGACTTGTCAGGATCTCTGCTGTTCTGAGTTCTTCAGTCTTCAGTTTGTGTCTCCTGCAGGCTCCTGTGCAGCAGGGCCGACAGACAGACAGCTCCCCTCACGCATAAGAGAGCAACCCAGGTGGTCCTGCAAGGTCCCTGTCAGTTTCTGTTTCTCAGAGTCCTCTGTCACGTCACCCTCGAGGCCCATAGGGTTGTAGAACTAAACGCTGAGAGATGCTTTCTCTTACAGGCTGGGCTGTGTGTGTGCTTGCATGTGTGTATGTGAATGCATGTGCTTGCATGTGTGTGTATGTGACTGTGTGTGCATGCATGGGTGTATGTGAATGCATGTGCATGCATGTGTGTATGTGACTGTGTGTGCATGCATGTGTGTATGTGAATGCATGTGCTTGCATGTGTGTGTATGTGACTGTGTGTGCATGCATGTGTGTATGTGAATGCATGTGCATGCATGTGTGTATGTGACTGTGTGTGCATGCATGTGTGTATGTGAATGCATGTGCATGCATGTGTGTATGTGACTGTGTGTGCATGCATGGGTGTATGTGTGTTGTGCACATGTGCATATATGTGTGCATGTGTCATGTGTGCATATATGTGTGCACATGTATGTGTGTGTGTGTGTGTGTGTGTGTGTAGAGAGAGAGAGATTACTGTTCTCAACTGGGAGTCTGGCGTCCACGCATGGGGCTCAGAGAACCTTTGAACTCCTAAAATAAGTATGAACAGAACACCAAGCTGTAAACACGTGCATTGCATTGGGGAGAATCTGTCAAAAACCGCGCTCTGTATGAGAAGCGAAATCTTATTAGAAGCCTCAATTTCCTTGCTGCCTGTTAGTACCCACTGAGTCCTCTCCACTCATGCCCAAAAAGAAAGGCATGCACGGAAGATTTAATTCCTGTGGAATTACTGTAATCGCCCTCTCCAAACCGTTCCATCCAGCTTGCCCGCCGCCCCCGGAGATTAGCTGTCATCTCCAGCTTGTATCACTTGCCTTCACGTTGGCAACACGTCCTGATTATTCGCCTCCACTCTGCCCTGCCCTGCACAGGGTCCCTCTCCCAGGAGATCTGCTCTCAGCAACCTCTCCTCTCTCCCCTGGAGATTACAGCCCAAACGTTCGGCCGAACACCCAAAGCCCTCGACACTGAGACACAAACCGCTTTTCGGATCTGACAATCTCTCACTGTGGTTTGAAACCGGCTTGTCTCCCAGGACAGACTGTCGGTCTCAGTGTGGCAGGAGTACTACGGGGTGGGATTTTAGGTGATGGTGTCCAGTGGAAGACTGTTGGGGGGAGGACCTAGCAAGGGTTCTGAGGACCCGTCTTGCTCTGGTTTCTTCTTTCTTGTCACTCTGGTTCTCATCCACTCCTGCCATGCGCCATCTGTCACGTGACACAATCCAGCATCATGTCCTTGAGCCTCCAAAACTATGAGCCAAACAGCTTTCTTTTCTTTAGAAGTTACCAAGCCCCAGTTATTTCTAGGCAGTGATGAGACAGAGACTTATTACACACCCCAACGAACTCAGATCTGCCTTTGTCTGTGCACAGAGCATGTGTCACAAGGCAGCTCTTAACATTTATTTGCATGACTCCATAACTAGGCACCTACTTCTTTCTCTCCTCATCCCACCCATCCGCCGGCTCTCATGTTGTTACTGCCCAGAATCATTCAGAAGCAACTTGTTCCTCATAAGCACTTCTTGGAACACAATTTACCTTTTCTGCTCACTTAGCAATGGATAACCTTTATTTCTGTGGCGACTTTGCCTAATAACTTGTTTTACCCTTTGACTTATTAGGTGTCTTCATTTCGTTGTCCTGGCTGAATTCTGGGCCTTTCGAGGATGGGGCCTGTCATACCCTCTGGCTATTGGTGCTGGCTATTGGGGACCCTGAGAACATATCGATGACGTGCACTCGACGTCCCGCCCTGACTCCAATTTAGCATTTGCGTCCACCACACAGGCTCGGTGTCTGTCAAGAAGCGTTAAGTCCTCGGCGTGCTCAGTACCACCCAGAGTGCTGGGCCATCAGCTGACAGCCACTGGTTGGAGTCGCAAATTGCGACTTCCCCCTGCACACAAAGCCCACTCACATCGGAGTTTGCTCTGCCGAGTCAGGCAGGGTGGCCCGTGGCAACCCGGCTTCTCAAACAAGAACCAAGGGGTTGAATTCAAAATCCTGTCACAATGTCAGTAACCAGCAGGATGGCAGAGTGTGCCAGCAGGCGGGGAGCCCAGGACACTGACTGAGCGGCCTGTGCGGGCGCCTTTGTCACCCTTGAGCCTGCTTTTCAGTGTCTGCACCCTTCCGTGATGTCTGACCCTGGACTTGTGCCCCATCAGAGAACAGCCACGGTCACCTTGGAAACCTCCAGGGTTCTGCAGCAAGAAGTGTAGAGCACATTTATGCAAGCCATAAAGTCTGGGGAAGGTTTGTCCCTTTTTCTTAGCCTTTCTTGTAGCAAATACTTTTAGAAATCAAAGAGGAAGGGAGGAAAGGAGGAAGAAAAGGAGGAAGAGAGGAAAGGAGGAGAGAGAAAGGAGAAAAAAATGCCGAAAGCCCTTGTTTTTCGTCGAGAACAATGTGGAGAAAATTAGAGACTTAGTTTTTATTGCCAGACAGCAGACTTTGTTTCTACAGTGGGTAAAGATGTAAGGTTTGTGATGGGGGACTTGGGAATGCTTCCAGAACCTCTTATCCATGTTAAACAAGTTGCAAATCTTTTTTTTTTTCCTTTCAAGTGACAAGGACTAAATTAAAACCCACAAGATCTTCAAACGATCCACCCTAAGGTACAAAGTAAACAGCGCGTGTGTTCACCTGCGCCATGCTGTGAGAGATGAGGATTGAGCGCTAGACTCTTTGACTCTGGGAACAGAGAGAAATGCCCAGTAGAAGAAAGAGCAGAAGGACAGAAGGGGGAGGGGCGGGCTCTTCTTCTACAAGGGCACTTCTATGAGAGGGCAGGGCTAAAACCAGATGCAACCCACCTCAGGGGGCAGCCATCAGAACCTCCTCAAAGCCGGATCCCCACAATGTGGGTGGGGATCAAACTTCCGTCCATGTCCGGACCCTGGACAAGGCTTTGTTTTATGTTTGCAAATGGATGTGTCTTGCCATCAAATTGAATATGCACGTTTCTGGGGTTTTCTGGAGAGTTCTATGTGAAGATGTTTCTGATATAAAGCATTAGATATTCCAAGAAAGCGAACCAATAAAATGGTCTTGGGAGGCTCTGAGGGAATGAACCTTCGTTAATGCACAGTTCTTGATGCATTGTCCATATGCGTCAATATGCATAATGTTTCTGTGGGCTGACACAGCTACTCTCGAAAAAAACCTATAATTCAACCTCTTTCACATTTGGATTGTTTTTGGTTCCAGCCATAGTAGATGCCCTGGAGGCCTCACAGCTTGAGTCTAATGTTACCGTCTGGTCCTCTTTATAATGCTGGCAGCATCCTCCTTAAAGCACTGTAAACCCATTGTGGATGGATAATTGCTACAAGTCATGCAACACATTTCAGTACTTATTTTGTTCTTTTGTGTTGCATGTGTGCGCACACACGTCTGTGTGTGCATGTGTGCGTGTGTGTCTCTGTGTGTATGTGCCTGTGGAGGCCCAAGAGTGACATCAGGAACCATGCCGGATTGATCTGTCTCCTTGTGCCTTCACTCTGGGGTTTCCCAGGATTTGCTGCCCAGGGCCGGAAGTGCAGGCGGCTGCCCTTTCCACCCAGTATTTTTATGTGGAATCTAGGATCCAAACTCAAGTCCTTTGCTTGTGAGGCCAAGGCTTTAACCCTGAGCCATCTCTTCAGCCCACAACATATTTTAACAAAACCCATTAGGTGCAATTGGTTGGAAAAATGATCAATGCCGAGACTGATGAGCTCAATGGGAAGGACGCTGGTGGCCTCAGAATCGTGCCCGCTCTGCCATAGACACTGGGTACGTTGGATGATGGAAGCTGGTCACTTGAATTCCTTTTTGTAAGCGGGGAGGCATGTCAGAGATTAAGAGAAAGTGGACAAGGACTCAGTCCGGTGCAAAGGAGAATGGCCCAGAACCCCTCCCCTGGAGCCTGTAAACCGTCCCATTGTGACCCAGAGCCACGGTAGCTGGCTGGCCTGATGTTACAAGTGCCACGCGGAGTCACGGCCCAAGCATTTGAGCTGCACGTTATGGCCCCTACGGCTCAACTGCACGTGAGACATCCCCACTTGGAAGCCCCACACGGAAGCCCCCAGACAGCAGCTTCTACTCGGATCATCCGGGCCCTTTCCGTTGTTGCTAGGTCTTGTCAGCATAAAAATGAAATTGTTTTGATCTGTTGTTGTCTGTATGCTATCAAAACTGTTATTAGGAAAATCGCATTAATTAGCCACAGCTGGAAAGGGAGGCTGGGCTATTTTGGAGCAGCAGCTGCGAGCCTCTTTGCAATCCCACTGTTGACTACATTTTAACAATTGATGGAATAAATCGTCTCCGAGTGTATTTAATCACATTAATTTTGTTTGCCTCTGTTTGCATGGCTGTTTAGGGCTGGTGGTTAATCTACATTAAGTAACCTGGGTACCATTAGCATATTTGAGAGCAATCCTATGTCTCTGGCATTTTGGAAGTGATATATTGTTTAGCTCCATGCTAATTTTATTAACCTTATTTATGAAAATGGAGAATTAAAATTTACCCCTCCCCCTAAACTTGGCCTGTCAACTGAACTATTTATGTTGGAAATCTTATTTTAAACGGGTAGAGAAATACACGGATAGGATGATAGACAGATGGCAGCTAAATATATACACATTCACAAGTACACGCATGTACACGCACACGAATTTGAAGTTTCTACATTATTGCACGAGGTGGTTTGAGTGTGAGTTGCCCCACAGGCGGGTGTGTTTGAATGCTTGTCTCCAGCGGATTGAATGCTTGTCTCCAGCAGATGGCGCTGTTTGGAAGGTTGCGGCACCTGCCTTGTGGACAGAAGCCGGTCCCTGGAGGCGGGAGCCCGGCCGGCGCTGGAGGCGGGCCTTGAGTGTTGGCAGCCCTGTTCTGCACCCCGTCCTTTGTCCGCTCTGCATCCTGTTGGTGCTGTGACTTGAACTTCTTGCTTCGACTGCCACGCCTTCTGCTATGCATTACCCCTTGTAGGGGACCATATCCCCTCAGGAACCACAAGCCAATTAAATAACCATTCCCCCTTAAGTTCTTGGGGTCGGAGTATTGTCTCACAGCAACAGAAACGCAACCACAGCAGTACATTACTCATTTTAACGAGCACCATGAGCCAACGTGATAAAAATATGGAGTAACTGACCACGGTGGTCAGGTAGATTCTGGCTTTGCTTCTTCAAGATGTGGGTGGCTACTTATCTTCCTCCACCTCAGTGTTCTGGCCTATGAATTGGAGTGAATATTTGCTACATGTGACTCTCGTGAGCATTTATGTGCTAAGTTGGTATGGCAATTGCCAAGCATGGGCTTGGAAAATTCTGTCACCCTTCTTCCATTATGTGCTGTTATTTAATTTTCTGTGGCCTTAGATCTGTTCTACATAAGCAGGGAATTAACTAAACCCTGGTGAGGTTGAGCCTCTTTTCTGCTCATTTCTGTGTCTGCCCACGCTGCATTACACAGCA
>JALPQD010000231.1:3517685-3583788 GCA_023101885.1 Typhlomys cinereus | reverse complement strand
TTGCCAATCGTGTTTATAACTTCAGAGAAAGAGGACAGTAAGAAAGGCAGTTTCCGTGAAAATGAACACGAGGCTTACAGAGTCATGACGAACACGGTTTCTATGATCCCTCAACTCGGGGTCAAGAAAGGTCAAGGATTAAAAAATTCCCATGAAATCGCTGTCTTCCAATCAAATCTGCCATCGCTCACACGTATAATTTCAGCACTCGGGGAGGTGAGCCAGGATTACTATGAATTTGAACCGAAGCCAGCCTGGCCTCTGGAGACCCTGTCTCAGAAAATTAGCCAAACACATCACTACGTGGGCGAGTGTTAAAATGTAACTTTATTTATTTATCTATTTACGTATCTGTCGATTTATGTATCCATCTATTTACGTATCTATCTATCTATCTATCTATCTATCTATCTATCAATCTATCAATCAATCAATCAATCAATTTATCTACTCATTTATTCTACGCACGCTCTTATTTCACTACAGTAACGATGAGAATACCACCTTCCCCACAACAGGAACCAGTAAAATTTATCATCCCCGAAGTAATTCGGTACAAAACCAAAACGGGTCTGTTTCAGAATTTGAGAACCCAAGAAAAAAAGGGGAAAACCTTTCCTAAGTTCTTAAGTCCTATTTGAAAAGAGAAAACCCCAAATCCCGTCATTGGCTGCACAGTCCAGCCGCCCGCCCGCCCCCCCCTCCCACTGGAGATGCCGGGGGCGACCGACGCCTGGGTTCTGCTGCACACGTGGATTTGCTGGCTGTTTAGCTGGTGTCCATGCTTTCACGGTAGGCATCCAGCTGTGCATCCAGCTCCTCCGCCGAGAGCTGCTGTTTGGAATTGGCGCCGGTGCCTCGGCCTCTTCCCCGCCGCTGCCAGCTGCCTCGGCGAGTCCCTCTGGGAGCACCGCCACCACTGCCAAATGCTCCCGAGCCGCCTCTGCTTCCGCTTTGTGTGGGTCTCCGCTGTGCGTCGATCTGTGACGTCACGAGCTGGATGTTCATAGGGCGGCCACGCAGAGGGACCCCGTTGTATTGCCTCATGGCCTCCAGGGCGTCTGCCTTCCGCTCAAAGTGCAGGAATGCCGTCCCTAAGCTTCGCCCACACCGATCGTAGTGCACGGCCGCCTCCCTGAGCGTTCCGAATTCAGCGAAGACTTCCTGAACGTCGGCGCCCGACAGCCCGAAGTGCAGGTTGGACAGCAGAAGTCTGCCGCCGGTCTCCAGGCCGGCTCCGCCCCCGAAGCCGCTGCCGAAGAGGTCGTGCTGCCACTTGTCGGGCAGCCGCTTCGGCCCGCTGTAGGGCGCCGGCCGATTCCTGCCGCCGCCCGCGACGCCGCGGGCGAGGGCCGGCCGGTTCCGCATGGGCCCGCCGCCGCGGCCGCCCTGCCAAGCGGCCCTGCCGCGTCCCCGGCCCGCGCCGCGGCCGCCGCGCTGGCTCCGGTTCAGCTTGATGATGTCGTCCAGAGACATATCCATCTTGGAGGCCATGGCGGGCGCGCGATCGGGGTCTCGGCTCTCAAATGTAATTTGAGAACACTTTCGGAATATCCCCGTGTTCCCCTAGCCTCTCCTTCCTCTGCCAATCGTGTTTATAACTTCAGAGGAAGAAGACACAACAAAAGGAAGTTTCCGTGAAGAGGAACACGAGGCTTACAGAGTCGCGAAAGACACACGTTCTACGATCCCTCAACTCGGGGTCAAGAAATGTCAAGGGTTAATAGATTCCCACGAGATCGCTGTCTTCAAAGCAAACCTTCCACCGCTCACGCTTCCGAATTCAGCACTCAGGGAGGTGAGGCAGGATTGGATACGTGCTTGGGTCACGTGTGTGGAAAAGGAGGTTCTACCCCCAACGCTCCAGAAAGATCTCTGCTGCGCTAAGAAGTTTCAAAGATCCAGGAATGCCCAAACGACAGAGAAAGACCCTCTTCGATCTATCTCCCTGAAGGGAAGAAGCAAAGAAAGTTTTCCTGATGCCTCTACCCGTGTGCACAGGAGGACGACTTTCCAGTACCTGGATGAGTTCTGCCGGGTGCTCTGGCCTCCTAGCTCCTAGCGATCCAGGCCGCAGTCTGAGGCTGCACTGCACTGGATGGCGCCTGAAGCTTCTCTCACACCTCTGTCTTCCGGTGTCTCCCCCTTGGCAACTTCCACTCTCCAATCAGATGGGAGTCTGGATAAATCCGCCTCCTCCCATTATCCTATCATCCCCACGCCTGATTGACCGCACCTACGCAGCACCATCCTGCTAAACGAGATTGGAATGTAGCTTTGTTCCAGGTGACTGACTGAGGCTTGAAAGATGAAGAGAAGATGTCATGTGGAAAGCAAGGACTTGCTCGCACATTGACTGACACCATTTTGCTAATCTTATGGAGAACTCTCCTTGTGATTTACGTGTCACAAGAGCGGGCCTGCCTCTCCGTGGTAGACATTCCGTGACTCAAGTGTTGGAACCATTGTGGATTCGGTATAAACTGTGAAAAGGTTGAGAGACTATTCCTGTGTTCCTGAAGCCTCTCCTTCCTTTGCCAATCGTGTTTATAACTTCAGAGAAAGAGGACAGTAAGAAAGGCAGTTTCCGTGAAAATGAACACGAGGCTTACAGAGTCATGACGAACACGGTTTCTATGATCCCTCAACTCGGGGTCAAGAAAGGTCAAGGATTAAAAAATTCCCATGAAATCGCTGTCTTCCAATCAAATCTGCCATCGCTCACACGTATAATTTCAGCACTCGGGGAGGTGAGCCAGGATTACTATGAATTTGAACCGAAGCCAGCCTGGCCTCTGGAGACCCTGTCTCAGAAAATTAGCCAAACACATCACTACGTGGGCGAGTGTTAAAATGTAACTTTATTTATTTATCTATTTACGTATCTGTCGATTTATGTATCCATCTATTTACGTATCTATCTATCTATCTATCTATCTATCTATCTATCTATCAATCTATCAATCAATCAATCAATCAATTTATCTACTCATTTATTCTACGCACGCTCTTATTTCACTACAGTAACGATGAGAATACCACCTTCCCCACAACAGGAACCAGTAAAATTTATCATCCCCGAAGTAATTCGGTACAAAACCAAAACGGGTCTGTTTCAGAATTTGAGAACCCAAGAAAAAAAGGGGAAAACCTTTCCTAAGTTCTTAAGTCCTATTTGAAAAGAGAAAACCCCAAATCCCGTCATTGGCTGCACAGTCCAGCCGCCCGCCCGCCCCCCCCTCCCACTGGAGATGCCGGGGGCGACCGACGCCTGGGTTCTGCTGCACACGTGGATTTGCTGGCTGTTTAGCTGGTGTCCATGCTTTCACGGTAGGCATCCAGCTGTGCATCCAGCTCCTCCGCCGAGAGCTGCTGTTTGGAATTGGCGCCGGTGCCTCGGCCTCTTCCCCGCCGCTGCCAGCTGCCTCGGCGAGTCCCTCTGGGAGCACCGCCACCACTGCCAAATGCTCCCGAGCCGCCTCTGCTTCCGCTTTGTGTGGGTCTCCGCTGTGCGTCGATCTGTGACGTCACGAGCTGGATGTTCATAGGGCGGCCACGCAGAGGGACCCCGTTGTATTGCCTCATGGCCTCCAGGGCGTCTGCCTTCCGCTCAAAGTGCAGGAATGCCGTCCCTAAGCTTCGCCCACACCGATCGTAGTGCACGGCCGCCTCCCTGAGCGTTCCGAATTCAGCGAAGACTTCCTGAACGTCGGCGCCCGACAGCCCGAAGTGCAGGTTGGACAGCAGAAGTCTGCCGCCGGTCTCCAGGCCGGCTCCGCCCCCGAAGCCGCTGCCGAAGAGGTCGTGCTGCCACTTGTCGGGCAGCCGCTTCGGCCCGCTGTAGGGCGCCGGCCGATTCCTGCCGCCGCCCGCGACGCCGCGGGCGAGGGCCGGCCGGTTCCGCATGGGCCCGCCGCCGCGGCCGCCCTGCCAAGCGGCCCTGCCGCGTCCCCGGCCCGCGCCGCGGCCGCCGCGCTGGCTCCGGTTCAGCTTGATGATGTCGTCCAGAGACATATCCATCTTGGAGGCCATGGCGGGCGCGCGATCGGGGTCTCGGCTCTCAAATGTAATTTGAGAACACTTTCGGAATATCCCCGTGTTCCCCTAGCCTCTCCTTCCTCTGCCAATCGTGTTTATAACTTCAGAGGAAGAAGACACAACAAAAGGAAGTTTCCGTGAAGAGGAACACGAGGCTTACAGAGTCGCGAAAGACACACGTTCTACGATCCCTCAACTCGGGGTCAAGAAATGTCAAGGGTTAATAGATTCCCACGAGATCGCTGTCTTCAAAGCAAACCTTCCACCGCTCACGCTTCCGAATTCAGCACTCAGGGAGGTGAGGCAGGATTGGATACGTGCTTGGGTCACGTGTGTGGAAAAGGAGGTTCTACCCCCAACGCTCCAGAAAGATCTCTGCTGCGCTAAGAAGTTTCAAAGATCCAGGAATGCCCAAACGACAGAGAAAGACCCTCTTCGATCTATCTCCCTGAAGGGAAGAAGCAAAGAAAGTTTTCCTGATGCCTCTACCCGTGTGCACAGGAGGACGACTTTCCAGTACCTGGATGAGTTCTGCCGGGTGCTCTGGCCTCCTAGCTCCTAGCGATCCAGGCCGCAGTCTGAGGCTGCACTGCACTGGATGGCGCCTGAAGCTTCTCTCACACCTCTGTCTTCCGGTGTCTCCCCCTTGGCAACTTCCACTCTCCAATCAGATGGGAGTCTGGATAAATCCGCCTCCTCCCATTATCCTATCATCCCCACGCCTGATTGACCGCACCTACGCAGCACCATCCTGCTAAACGAGATTGGAATGTAGCTTTGTTCCAGGTGACTGACTGAGGCTTGAAAGATGAAGAGAAGATGTCATGTGGAAAGCAAGGACTTGCTCGCACATTGACTGACACCATTTTGCTAATCTTATGGAGAACTCTCCTTGTGATTTACGTGTCACAAGAGCGGGCCTGCCTCTCCGTGGTAGACATTCCGTGACTCAAGTGTTGGAACCATTGTGGATTCGGTATAAACTGTGAAAAGGTTGAGAGACTATTCCTGTGTTCCTGAAGCCTCTCCTTCCTTTGCCAATCGTGTTTATAACTTCAGAGAAAGAGGACAGTAAGAAAGGCAGTTTCCGTGAAAATGAACACGAGGCTTACAGAGTCATGACGAACACGGTTTCTATGATCCCTCAACTCGGGGTCAAGAAAGGTCAAGGATTAAAAAATTCCCATGAAATCGCTGTCTTCCAATCAAATCTGCCATCGCTCACACGTATAATTTCAGCACTCGGGGAGGTGAGCCAGGATTACTATGAATTTGAACCGAAGCCAGCCTGGCCTCTGGAGACCCTGTCTCAGAAAATTAGCCAAACACATCACTACGTGGGCGAGTGTTAAAATGTAACTTTATTTATTTATCTATTTACGTATCTGTCGATTTATGTATCCATCTATTTACGTATCTATCTATCTATCTATCTATCTATCTATCTATCAATCTATCAATCAATCAATCAATCAATCAATTTATCTACTCATTTATTCTACGCACGCTCTTATTTCACTACAGTAACGATGAGAATACCACCTTCCCCACAACAGGAACCAGTAAAATTTATCATCCCCGAAGTAATTCGGTACAAAACCAAAACGGGTCTGTTTCAGAATTTGAGAACCCAAGCAAAAAAGGGGAAAACCTTTCCTAAGTTCTTAAGTCCTATTTGAAAAGAGAAAACCCCAAATCCCGTCATTGGCTGCACAGTCCAGCCGCCCGCCCGCCCCCCCCTCCCACTGGAGATGCCGGGGGCGACCGACGCCTGGGTTCTGCTGCACACGTGGATTTGCTGGCTGTTTAGCTGGTGTCCATGCTTTCACGGTAGGCATCCAGCTGTGCATCCAGCTCCTCCGCCGAGAGCTGCTGTTTGGAATTGGCGCCGGTGCCTCGGCCTCTTCCCCGCCGCTGCCAGCTGCCTCGGCGAGTCCCTCTGGGAGCACCGCCACCACTGCCAAATGCTCCCGAGCCGCCTCTGCTTCCGCTTTGTGTGGGTCTCCGCTGTGCGTCGATCTGTGACGTCACGAGCTGGATGTTCATAGGGCGGCCACGCAGAGGGACCCCGTTGTATTGCCTCATGGCCTCCAGGGCGTCTGCCTTCCGCTCAAAGTGCAGGAATGCCGTCCCTAAGCTTCGCCCACACCGATCGTAGTGCACGGCCGCCTCCCTGAGCGTTCCGAATTCAGCGAAGACTTCCTGAACGTCGGCGCCCGACAGCCCGAAGTGCAGGTTGGACAGCAGAAGTCTGCCGCCGGTCTCCAGGCCGGCTCCGCCCCCGAAGCCGCTGCCGAAGAGGTCGTGCTGCCACTTGTCGGGCAGCCGCTTCGGCCCGCTGTAGGGCGCCGGCCGATTCCTGCCGCCGCCCGCGACGCCGCGGGCGAGGGCCGGCCGGTTCCGCATGGGCCCGCCGCCGCGGCCGCCCTGCCAAGCGGCCCTGCCGCGTCCCCGGCCCGCGCCGCGGCCGCCGCGCTGGCTCCGGTTCAGCTTGATGATGTCGTCCAGAGACATATCCATCTTGGAGGCCATGGCGGGCGCGCGATCGGGGTCTCGGCTCTCAAATGTAATTTGAGAACACTTTCGGAATATCCCCGTGTTCCCCTAGCCTCTCCTTCCTCTGCCAATCGTGTTTATAACTTCAGAGGAAGAAGACACAACAAAAGGAAGTTTCCGTGAAGAGGAACACGAGGCTTACAGAGTCGCGAAAGACACACGTTCTACGATCCCTCAACTCGGGGTCAAGAAATGTCAAGGGTTAATAGATTCCCACGAGATCGCTGTCTTCAAAGCAAACCTTCCACCGCTCACGCTTCCGAATTCAGCACTCAGGGAGGTGAGGCAGGATTGGATACGTGCTTGGGTCACGTGTGTGGAAAAGGAGGTTCTACCCCCAACGCTCCAGAAAGATCTCTGCTGCGCTAAGAAGTTTCAAAGATCCAGGAATGCCCAAACGACAGAGAAAGACCCTCTTCGATCTATCTCCCTGAAGGGAAGAAGCAAAGAAAGTTTTCCTGATGCCTCTACCCGTGTGCACAGGAGGACGACTTTCCAGTACCTGGATGAGTTCTGCCGGGTGCTCTGGCCTCCTAGCTCCTAGCGATCCAGGCCGCAGTCTGAGGCTGCACTGCACTGGATGGCGCCTGAAGCTTCTCTCACACCTCTGTCTTCCGGTGTCTCCCCCTTGGCAACTTCCACTCTCCAATCAGATGGGAGTCTGGATAAATCCGCCTCCTCCCATTATCCTATCATCCCCACGCCTGATTGACCGCACCTACGCAGCACCATCCTGCTAAACGAGATTGGAATGTAGCTTTGTTCCAGGTGACTGACTGAGGCTTGAAAGATGAAGAGAAGATGTCATGTGGAAAGCAAGGACTTGCTCGCACATTGACTGACACCATTTTGCTAATCTTATGGAGAACTCTCCTTGTGATTTACGTGTCACAAGAGCGGGCCTGCCTCTCCGTGGTAGACATTCCGTGACTCAAGTGTTGGAACCATTGTGGATTCGGTATAAACTGTGAAAAGGTTGAGAGACTATTCCTGTGTTCCTGAAGCCTCTCCTTCCTTTGCCAATCGTGTTTATAACTTCAGAGAAAGAGGACAGTAAGAAAGGCAGTTTCCGTGAAAATGAACACGAGGCTTACAGAGTCATGACGAACACGGTTTCTATGATCCCTCAACTCGGGGTCAAGAAAGGTCAAGGATTAAAAAATTCCCATGAAATCGCTGTCTTCCAATCAAATCTGCCATCGCTCACACGTATAATTTCAGCACTCGGGGAGGTGAGCCAGGATTACTATGAATTTGAACCGAAGCCAGCCTGGCCTCTGGAGACCCTGTCTCAGAAAATTAGCCAAACACATCACTACGTGGGCGAGTGTTAAAATGTAACTTTATTTATTTATCTATTTACGTATCTGTCGATTTATGTATCCATCTATTTACGTATCTATCTATCTATCTATCTATCTATCTATCTATCTATCTATCAATCTATCAATCAATCAATCAATCAATTTATCTACTCATTTATTCTACGCACGCTCTTATTTCACTACAGTAACGATGAGAATACCACCTTCCCCACAACAGGAACCAGTAAAATTTATCATCCCCGAAGTAATTCGGTACAAAACCAAAACGGGTCTGTTTCAGAATTTGAGAACCCAAGCAAAAAAGGGGAAAACCTTTCCTAAGTTCTTAAGTCCTATTTGAAAAGAGAAAACCCCAAATCCCGTCATTGGCTGCACAGTCCAGCCGCCCGCCCGCCCCCCCCTCCCACTGGAGATGCCGGGGGCGACCGACGCCTGGGTTCTGCTGCACACGTGGATTTGCTGGCTGTTTAGCTGGTGTCCATGCTTTCACGGTAGGCATCCAGCTGTGCATCCAGCTCCTCCGCCGAGAGCTGCTGTTTGGAATTGGCGCCGGTGCCTCGGCCTCTTCCCCGCCGCTGCCAGCTGCCTCGGCGAGTCCCTCTGGGAGCACCGCCACCACTGCCAAATGCTCCCGAGCCGCCTCTGCTTCCGCTTTGTGTGGGTCTCCGCTGTGCGTCGATCTGTGACGTCACGAGCTGGATGTTCATAGGGCGGCCACGCAGAGGGACCCCGTTGTATTGCCTCATGGCCTCCAGGGCGTCTGCCTTCCGCTCAAAGTGCAGGAATGCCGTCCCTAAGCTTCGCCCACACCGATCGTAGTGCACGGCCGCCTCCCTGAGCGTTCCGAATTCAGCGAAGACTTCCTGAACGTCGGCGCCCGACAGCCCGAAGTGCAGGTTGGACAGCAGAAGTCTGCCGCCGGTCTCCAGGCCGGCTCCGCCCCCGAAGCCGCTGCCGAAGAGGTCGTGCTGCCACTTGTCGGGCAGCCGCTTCGGCCCGCTGTAGGGCGCCGGCCGATTCCTGCCGCCGCCCGCGACGCCGCGGGCGAGGGCCGGCCGGTTCCGCATGGGCCCGCCGCCGCGGCCGCCCTGCCAAGCGGCCCTGCCGCGTCCCCGGCCCGCGCCGCGGCCGCCGCGCTGGCTCCGGTTCAGCTTGATGATGTCGTCCAGAGACATATCCATCTTGGAGGCCATGGCGGGCGCGCGATCGGGGTCTCGGCTCTCAAATGTAATTTGAGAACACTTTCGGAATATCCCCGTGTTCCCCTAGCCTCTCCTTCCTCTGCCAATCGTGTTTATAACTTCAGAGGAAGAAGACACAACAAAAGGAAGTTTCCGTGAAGAGGAACACGAGGCTTACAGAGTCGCGAAAGACACACGTTCTACGATCCCTCAACTCGGGGTCAAGAAATGTCAAGGGTTAATAGATTCCCACGAGATCGCTGTCTTCAAAGCAAACCTTCCACCGCTCACGCTTCCGAATTCAGCACTCAGGGAGGTGAGGCAGGATTGGATACGTGCTTGGGTCACGTGTGTGGAAAAGGAGGTTCTACCCCCAACGCTCCAGAAAGATCTCTGCTGCGCTAAGAAGTTTCAAAGATCCAGGAATGCCCAAACGACAGAGAAAGACCCTCTTCGATCTATCTCCCTGAAGGGAAGAAGCAAAGAAAGTTTTCCTGATGCCTCTACCCGTGTGCACAGGAGGACGACTTTCCAGTACCTGGATGAGTTCTGCCGGGTGCTCTGGCCTCCTAGCTCCTAGCGATCCAGGCCGCAGTCTGAGGCTGCACTGCACTGGATGGCGCCTGAAGCTTCTCTCACACCTCTGTCTTCCGGTGTCTCCCCCTTGGCAACTTCCACTCTCCAATCAGATGGGAGTCTGGATAAATCCGCCTCCTCCCATTATCCTATCATCCCCACGCCTGATTGACCGCACCTACGCAGCACCATCCTGCTAAACGAGATTGGAATGTAGCTTTGTTCCAGGTGACTGACTGAGGCTTGAAAGATGAAGAGAAGATGTCATGTGGAAAGCAAGGACTTGCTCGCACATTGACTGACACCATTTTGCTAATCTTATGGAGAACTCTCCTTGTGATTTACGTGTCACAAGAGCGGGCCTGCCTCTCCGTGGTAGACATTCCGTGACTCAAGTGTTGGAACCATTGTGGATTCGGTATAAACTGTGAAAAGGTTGAGAGACTATTCCTGTGTTCCTGAAGCCTCTCCTTCCTTTGCCAATCGTGTTTATAACTTCAGAGAAAGAGGACAGTAAGAAAGGCAGTTTCCGTGAAAATGAACACGAGGCTTACAGAGTCATGACGAACACGGTTTCTATGATCCCTCAACTCGGGGTCAAGAAAGGTCAAGGATTAAAAAATTCCCATGAAATCGCTGTCTTCCAATCAAATCTGCCATCGCTCACACGTATAATTTCAGCACTCGGGGAGGTGAGCCAGGATTACTATGAATTTGAACCGAAGCCAGCCTGGCCTCTGGAGACCCTGTCTCAGAAAATTAGCCAAACACATCACTACGTGGGCGAGTGTTAAAATGTAACTTTATTTATTTATCTATTTACGTATCTGTCGATTTATGTATCCATCTATTTACGTATCTATCTATCTATATCTATCTATCTATCTATCAATATCAATCAATCAATCAATCAATTTATCTACTCATTTATTCTACGCACGCTCTTATTTCACTACAGTAACGATGAGAATACCACCTTCCCCACAACAGGAACCAGTAAAATTTATCATCCCCGAAGTAATTCGGTACAAAACCAAAACGGGTCTGTTTCAGAATTTGAGAACCCAAGCAAAAAAGGGGAAAACCTTTCCTAAGTTCTTAAGTCCTATTTGAAAAGAGAAAACCCCAAATCCCGTCATTGGCTGCACAGTCCAGCCGCCCGCCCGCCCCCCCCTCCCACTGGAGATGCCGGGGGCGACCGACGCCTGGGTTCTGCTGCACACGTGGATTTGCTGGCTGTTTAGCTGGTGTCCATGCTTTCACGGTAGGCATCCAGCTGTGCATCCAGCTCCTCCGCCGAGAGCTGCTGTTTGGAATTGGCGCCGGTGCCTCGGCCTCTTCCCCGCCGCTGCCAGCTGCCTCGGCGAGTCCCTCTGGGAGCACCGCCACCACTGCCAAATGCTCCCGAGCCGCCTCTGCTTCCGCTTTGTGTGGGTCTCCGCTGTGCGTCGATCTGTGACGTCACGAGCTGGATGTTCATAGGGCGGCCACGCAGAGGGACCCCGTTGTATTGCCTCATGGCCTCCAGGGCGTCTGCCTTCCGCTCAAAGTGCAGGAATGCCGTCCCTAAGCTTCGCCCACACCGATCGTAGTGCACGGCCGCCTCCCTGAGCGTTCCGAATTCAGCGAAGACTTCCTGAACGTCGGCGCCCGACAGCCCGAAGTGCAGGTTGGACAGCAGAAGTCTGCCGCCGGTCTCCAGGCCGGCTCCGCCCCCGAAGCCGCTGCCGAAGAGGTCGTGCTGCCACTTGTCGGGCAGCCGCTTCGGCCCGCTGTAGGGCGCCGGCCGATTCCTGCCGCCGCCCGCGACGCCGCGGGCGAGGGCCGGCCGGTTCCGCATGGGCCCGCCGCCGCGGCCGCCCTGCCAAGCGGCCCTGCCGCGTCCCCGGCCCGCGCCGCGGCCGCCGCGCTGGCTCCGGTTCAGCTTGATGATGTCGTCCAGAGACATATCCATCTTGGAGGCCATGGCGGGCGCGCGATCGGGGTCTCGGCTCTCAAATGTAATTTGAGAACACTTTCGGAATATCCCCGTGTTCCCCTAGCCTCTCCTTCCTCTGCCAATCGTGTTTATAACTTCAGAGGAAGAAGACACAACAAAAGGAAGTTTCCGTGAAGAGGAACACGAGGCTTACAGAGTCGCGAAAGACACACGTTCTACGATCCCTCAACTCGGGGTCAAGAAATGTCAAGGGTTAATAGATTCCCACGAGATCGCTGTCTTCAAAGCAAACCTTCCACCGCTCACGCTTCCGAATTCAGCACTCAGGGAGGTGAGGCAGGATTGGATACGTGCTTGGGTCACGTGTGTGGAAAAGGAGGTTCTACCCCCAACGCTCCAGAAAGATCTCTGCTGCGCTAAGAAGTTTCAAAGATCCAGGAATGCCCAAACGACAGAGAAAGACCCTCTTCGATCTATCTCCCTGA
This sequence comes from Typhlomys cinereus, assembly GCA_023101885.1. Classification (NCBI taxonomy): domain Eukaryota; kingdom Metazoa; phylum Chordata; class Mammalia; order Rodentia; family Platacanthomyidae; genus Typhlomys; species Typhlomys cinereus. Next base: position 3,571,688 of record JALPQD010000231.1, on the reverse strand, counting down.
AGGGAAGAAGCAAAGAAAGTTTTCCTGATGCCTCTACCCGTGTGCACAGGAGGACGACTTTCCAGTACCTGGATGAGTTCTGCCGGGTGCTCTGGCCTCCTAGCTCCTAGCGATCCAGGCCGCAGTCTGAGGCTGCACTGCACTGGATGGCGCCTGAAGCTTCTCTCACACCTCTGTCTTCCGGTGTCTCCCCCTTGGCAACTTCCACTCTCCAATCAGATGGGAGTCTGGATAAATCCGCCTCCTCCCATTATCCTATCATCCCCACGCCTGATTGACCGCACCTACGCAGCACCATCCTGCTAAACGAGATTGGAATGTAGCTTTGTTCCAGGTGACTGACTGAGGCTTGAAAGATGAAGAGAAGATGTCATGTGGAAAGCAAGGACTTGCTCGCACATTGACTGACACCATTTTGCTAATCTTATGGAGAACTCTCCTTGTGATTTACGTGTCACAAGAGCGGGCCTGCCTCTCCGTGGTAGACATTCCGTGACTCAAGTGTTGGAACCATTGTGGATTCGGTATAAACTGTGAAAAGGTTGAGAGACTATTCCTGTGTTCCTGAAGCCTCTCCTTCCTTTGCCAATCGTGTTTATAACTTCAGAGAAAGAGGACAGTAAGAAAGGCAGTTTCCGTGAAAATGAACACGAGGCTTACAGAGTCATGACGAACACGGTTTCTATGATCCCTCAACTCGGGGTCAAGAAAGGTCAAGGATTAAAAAATTCCCATGAAATCGCTGTCTTCCAATCAAATCTGCCATCGCTCACACGTATAATTTCAGCACTCGGGGAGGTGAGCCAGGATTACTATGAATTTGAACCGAAGCCAGCCTGGCCTCTGGAGACCCTGTCTCAGAAAATTAGCCAAACACATCACTACGTGGGCGAGTGTTAAAATGTAACTTTATTTATTTATCTATTTACGTATCTGTCGATTTATGTATCCATCTATTTACGTATCTATCTATCTATCTATCTATCTATCTATCAATCTATCAATCAATCAATCAATCAATTTATCTACTCATTTATTCTACGCACGCTCTTATTTCACTACAGTAACGATGAGAATACCACCTTCCCCACAACAGGAACCAGTAAAATTTATCATCCCCGAAGTAATTCGGTACAAAACCAAAACGGGTCTGTTTCAGAATTTGAGAACCCAAGCAAAAAAGGGGAAAACCTTTCCTAAGTTCTTAAGTCCTATTTGAAAAGAGAAAACCCCAAATCCCGTCATTGGCTGCACAGTCCAGCCGCCCGCCCGCCCCCCCCTCCCACTGGAGATGCCGGGGGCGACCGACGCCTGGGTTCTGCTGCACACGTGGATTTGCTGGCTGTTTAGCTGGTGTCCATGCTTTCACGGTAGGCATCCAGCTGTGCATCCAGCTCCTCCGCCGAGAGCTGCTGTTTGGAATTGGCGCCGGTGCCTCGGCCTCTTCCCCGCCGCTGCCAGCTGCCTCGGCGAGTCCCTCTGGGAGCACCGCCACCACTGCCAAATGCTCCCGAGCCGCCTCTGCTTCCGCTTTGTGTGGGTCTCCGCTGTGCGTCGATCTGTGACGTCACGAGCTGGATGTTCATAGGGCGGCCACGCAGAGGGACCCCGTTGTATTGCCTCATGGCCTCCAGGGCGTCTGCCTTCCGCTCAAAGTGCAGGAATGCCGTCCCTAAGCTTCGCCCACACCGATCGTAGTGCACGGCCGCCTCCCTGAGCGTTCCGAATTCAGCGAAGACTTCCTGAACGTCGGCGCCCGACAGCCCGAAGTGCAGGTTGGACAGCAGAAGTCTGCCGCCGGTCTCCAGGCCGGCTCCGCCCCCGAAGCCGCTGCCGAAGAGGTCGTGCTGCCACTTGTCGGGCAGCCGCTTCGGCCCGCTGTAGGGCGCCGGCCGATTCCTGCCGCCGCCCGCGACGCCGCGGGCGAGGGCCGGCCGGTTCCGCATGGGCCCGCCGCCGCGGCCGCCCTGCCAAGCGGCCCTGCCGCGTCCCCGGCCCGCGCCGCGGCCGCCGCGCTGGCTCCGGTTCAGCTTGATGATGTCGTCCAGAGACATATCCATCTTGGAGGCCATGGCGGGCGCGCGATCGGGGTCTCGGCTCTCAAATGTAATTTGAGAACACTTTCGGAATATCCCCGTGTTCCCCTAGCCTCTCCTTCCTCTGCCAATCGTGTTTATAACTTCAGAGGAAGAAGACACAACAAAAGGAAGTTTCCGTGAAGAGGAACACGAGGCTTACAGAGTCGCGAAAGACACACGTTCTACGATCCCTCAACTCGGGGTCAAGAAATGTCAAGGGTTAATAGATTCCCACGAGATCGCTGTCTTCAAAGCAAACCTTCCACCGCTCACGCTTCCGAATTCAGCACTCAGGGAGGTGAGGCAGGATTGGATACGTGCTTGGGTCACGTGTGTGGAAAAGGAGGTTCTACCCCCAACGCTCCAGAAAGATCTCTGCTGCGCTAAGAAGTTTCAAAGATCCAGGAATGCCCAAACGACAGAGAAAGACCCTCTTCGATCTATCTCCCTGAAGGGAAGAAGCAAAGAAAGTTTTCCTGATGCCTCTACCCGTGTGCACAGGAGGACGACTTTCCAGTACCTGGATGAGTTCTGCCGGGTGCTCTGGCCTCCTAGCTCCTAGCGATCCAGGCCGCAGTCTGAGGCTGCACTGCACTGGATGGCGCCTGAAGCTTCTCTCACACCTCTGTCTTCCGGTGTCTCCCCCTTGGCAACTTCCACTCTCCAATCAGATGGGAGTCTGGATAAATCCGCCTCCTCCCATTATCCTATCATCCCCACGCCTGATTGACCGCACCTACGCAGCACCATCCTGCTAAACGAGATTGGAATGTAGCTTTGTTCCAGGTGACTGACTGAGGCTTGAAAGATGAAGAGAAGATGTCATGTGGAAAGCAAGGACTTGCTCGCACATTGACTGACACCATTTTGCTAATCTTATGGAGAACTCTCCTTGTGATTTACGTGTCACAAGAGCGGGCCTGCCTCTCCGTGGTAGACATTCCGTGACTCAAGTGTTGGAACCATTGTGGATTCGGTATAAACTGTGAAAAGGTTGAGAGACTATTCCTGTGTTCCTGAAGCCTCTCCTTCCTTTGCCAATCGTGTTTATAACTTCAGAGAAAGAGGACAGTAAGAAAGGCAGTTTCCGTGAAAATGAACACGAGGCTTACAGAGTCATGACGAACACGGTTTCTATGATCCCTCAACTCGGGGTCAAGAAAGGTCAAGGATTAAAAAATTCCCATGAAATCGCTGTCTTCCAATCAAATCTGCCATCGCTCACACGTATAATTTCAGCACTCGGGGAGGTGAGCCAGGATTACTATGAATTTGAACCGAAGCCAGCCTGGCCTCTGGAGACCCTGTCTCAGAAAATTAGCCAAACACATCACTACGTGGGCGAGTGTTAAAATGTAACTTTATTTATTTATCTATTTACGTATCTGTCGATTTATGTATCCATCTATTTACGTATCTATCTATCTATCTATCTATCTATCTATCTATCTATCAATCTATCAATCAATCAATCAATCAATTTATCTACTCATTTATTCTACGCACGCTCTTATTTCACTACAGTAACGATGAGAATACCACCTTCCCCACAACAGGAACCAGTAAAATTTATCATCCCCGAAGTAATTCGGTACAAAACCAAAACGGGTCTGTTTCAGAATTTGAGAACCCAAGCAAAAAAGGGGAAAACCTTTCCTAAGTTCTTAAGTCCTATTTGAAAAGAGAAAACCCCAAATCCCGTCATTGGCTGCACAGTCCAGCCGCCCGCCCGCCCCCCCCTCCCACTGGAGATGCCGGGGGCGACCGACGCCTGGGTTCTGCTGCACACGTGGATTTGCTGGCTGTTTAGCTGGTGTCCATGCTTTCACGGTAGGCATCCAGCTGTGCATCCAGCTCCTCCGCCGAGAGCTGCTGTTTGGAATTGGCGCCGGTGCCTCGGCCTCTTCCCCGCCGCTGCCAGCTGCCTCGGCGAGTCCCTCTGGGAGCACCGCCACCACTGCCAAATGCTCCCGAGCCGCCTCTGCTTCCGCTTTGTGTGGGTCTCCGCTGTGCGTCGATCTGTGACGTCACGAGCTGGATGTTCATAGGGCGGCCACGCAGAGGGACCCCGTTGTATTGCCTCATGGCCTCCAGGGCGTCTGCCTTCCGCTCAAAGTGCAGGAATGCCGTCCCTAAGCTTCGCCCACACCGATCGTAGTGCACGGCCGCCTCCCTGAGCGTTCCGAATTCAGCGAAGACTTCCTGAACGTCGGCGCCCGACAGCCCGAAGTGCAGGTTGGACAGCAGAAGTCTGCCGCCGGTCTCCAGGCCGGCTCCGCCCCCGAAGCCGCTGCCGAAGAGGTCGTGCTGCCACTTGTCGGGCAGCCGCTTCGGCCCGCTGTAGGGCGCCGGCCGATTCCTGCCGCCGCCCGCGACGCCGCGGGCGAGGGCCGGCCGGTTCCGCATGGGCCCGCCGCCGCGGCCGCCCTGCCAAGCGGCCCTGCCGCGTCCCCGGCCCGCGCCGCGGCCGCCGCGCTGGCTCCGGTTCAGCTTGATGATGTCGTCCAGAGACATATCCATCTTGGAGGCCATGGCGGGCGCGCGATCGGGGTCTCGGCTCTCAAATGTAATTTGAGAACACTTTCGGAATATCCCCGTGTTCCCCTAGCCTCTCCTTCCTCTGCCAATCGTGTTTATAACTTCAGAGGAAGAAGACACAACAAAAGGAAGTTTCCGTGAAGAGGAACACGAGGCTTACAGAGTCGCGAAAGACACACGTTCTACGATCCCTCAACTCGGGGTCAAGAAATGTCAAGGGTTAATAGATTCCCACGAGATCGCTGTCTTCAAAGCAAACCTTCCACCGCTCACGCTTCCGAATTCAGCACTCAGGGAGGTGAGGCAGGATTGGATACGTGCTTGGGTCACGTGTGTGGAAAAGGAGGTTCTACCCCCAACGCTCCAGAAAGATCTCTGCTGCGCTAAGAAGTTTCAAAGATCCAGGAATGCCCAAACGACAGAGAAAGACCCTCTTCGATCTATCTCCCTGAAGGGAAGAAGCAAAGAAAGTTTTCCTGATGCCTCTACCCGTGTGCACAGGAGGACGACTTTCCAGTACCTGGATGAGTTCTGCCGGGTGCTCTGGCCTCCTAGCTCCTAGCGATCCAGGCCGCAGTCTGAGGCTGCACTGCACTGGATGGCGCCTGAAGCTTCTCTCACACCTCTGTCTTCCGGTGTCTCCCCCTTGGCAACTTCCACTCTCCAATCAGATGGGAGTCTGGATAAATCCGCCTCCTCCCATTATCCTATCATCCCCACGCCTGATTGACCGCACCTACGCAGCACCATCCTGCTAAACGAGATTGGAATGTAGCTTTGTTCCAGGTGACTGACTGAGGCTTGAAAGATGAAGAGAAGATGTCATGTGGAAAGCAAGGACTTGCTCGCACATTGACTGACACCATTTTGCTAATCTTATGGAGAACTCTCCTTGTGATTTACGTGTCACAAGAGCGGGCCTGCCTCTCCGTGGTAGACATTCCGTGACTCAAGTGTTGGAACCATTGTGGATTCGGTATAAACTGTGAAAAGGTTGAGAGACTATTCCTGTGTTCCTGAAGCCTCTCCTTCCTTTGCCAATCGTGTTTATAACTTCAGAGAAAGAGGACAGTAAGAAAGGCAGTTTCCGTGAAAATGAACACGAGGCTTACAGAGTCATGACGAACACGGTTTCTATGATCCCTCAACTCGGGGTCAAGAAAGGTCAAGGATTAAAAAATTCCCATGAAATCGCTGTCTTCCAATCAAATCTGCCATCGCTCACACGTATAATTTCAGCACTCGGGGAGGTGAGCCAGGATTACTATGAATTTGAACCGAAGCCAGCCTGGCCTCTGGAGACCCTGTCTCAGAAAATTAGCCAAACACATCACTACGTGGGCGAGTGTTAAAATGTAACTTTATTTATTTATCTATTTACGTATCTGTCGATTTATGTATCCATCTATTTACGTATCTATCTATCTATCTATCTATCTATATCTATCTATCAATCTATCAATCAATCAATCAATCAATTTATCTACTCATTTATTCTACGCACGCTCTTATTTCACTACAGTAACGATGAGAATACCACCTTCCCCACAACAGGAACCAGTAAAATTTATCATCCCCGAAGTAATTCGGTACAAAACCAAAACGGGTCTGTTTCAGAATTTGAGAACCCAAGCAAAAAAGGGGAAAACCTTTCCTAAGTTCTTAAGTCCTATTTGAAAAGAGAAAACCCCAAATCCCGTCATTGGCTGCACAGTCCAGCCGCCCGCCCGCCCCCCCCTCCCACTGGAGATGCCGGGGGCGACCGACGCCTGGGTTCTGCTGCACACGTGGATTTGCTGGCTGTTTAGCTGGTGTCCATGCTTTCACGGTAGGCATCCAGCTGTGCATCCAGCTCCTCCGCCGAGAGCTGCTGTTTGGAATTGGCGCCGGTGCCTCGGCCTCTTCCCCGCCGCTGCCAGCTGCCTCGGCGAGTCCCTCTGGGAGCACCGCCACCACTGCCAAATGCTCCCGAGCCGCCTCTGCTTCCGCTTTGTGTGGGTCTCCGCTGTGCGTCGATCTGTGACGTCACGAGCTGGATGTTCATAGGGCGGCCACGCAGAGGGACCCCGTTGTATTGCCTCATGGCCTCCAGGGCGTCTGCCTTCCGCTCAAAGTGCAGGAATGCCGTCCCTAAGCTTCGCCCACACCGATCGTAGTGCACGGCCGCCTCCCTGAGCGTTCCGAATTCAGCGAAGACTTCCTGAACGTCGGCGCCCGACAGCCCGAAGTGCAGGTTGGACAGCAGAAGTCTGCCGCCGGTCTCCAGGCCGGCTCCGCCCCCGAAGCCGCTGCCGAAGAGGTCGTGCTGCCACTTGTCGGGCAGCCGCTTCGGCCCGCTGTAGGGCGCCGGCCGATTCCTGCCGCCGCCCGCGACGCCGCGGGCGAGGGCCGGCCGGTTCCGCATGGGCCCGCCGCCGCGGCCGCCCTGCCAAGCGGCCCTGCCGCGTCCCCGGCCCGCGCCGCGGCCGCCGCGCTGGCTCCGGTTCAGCTTGATGATGTCGTCCAGAGACATATCCATCTTGGAGGCCATGGCGGGCGCGCGATCGGGGTCTCGGCTCTCAAATGTAATTTGAGAACACTTTCGGAATATCCCCGTGTTCCCCTAGCCTCTCCTTCCTCTGCCAATCGTGTTTATAACTTCAGAGGAAGAAGACACAACAAAAGGAAGTTTCCGTGAAGAGGAACACGAGGCTTACAGAGTCGCGAAAGACACACGTTCTACGATCCCTCAACTCGGGGTCAAGAAATGTCAAGGGTTAATAGATTCCCACGAGATCGCTGTCTTCAAAGCAAACCTTCCACCGCTCACGCTTCCGAATTCAGCACTCAGGGAGGTGAGGCAGGATTGGATACGTGCTTGGGTCACGTGTGTGGAAAAGGAGGTTCTACCCCCAACGCTCCAGAAAGATCTCTGCTGCGCTAAGAAGTTTCAAAGATCCAGGAATGCCCAAACGACAGAGAAAGACCCTCTTCGATCTATCTCCCTGAAGGGAAGAAGCAAAGAAAGTTTTCCTGATGCCTCTACCCGTGTGCACAGGAGGACGACTTTCCAGTACCTGGATGAGTTCTGCCGGGTGCTCTGGCCTCCTAGCTCCTAGCGATCCAGGCCGCAGTCTGAGGCTGCACTGCACTGGATGGCGCCTGAAGCTTCTCTCACACCTCTGTCTTCCGGTGTCTCCCCCTTGGCAACTTCCACTCTCCAATCAGATGGGAGTCTGGATAAATCCGCCTCCTCCCATTATCCTATCATCCCCACGCCTGATTGACCGCACCTACGCAGCACCATCCTGCTAAACGAGATTGGAATGTAGCTTTGTTCCAGGTGACTGACTGAGGCTTGAAAGATGAAGAGAAGATGTCATGTGGAAAGCAAGGACTTGCTCGCACATTGACTGACACCATTTTGCTAATCTTATGGAGAACTCTCCTTGTGATTTACGTGTCACAAGAGCGGGCCTGCCTCTCCGTGGTAGACATTCCGTGACTCAAGTGTTGGAACCATTGTGGATTCGGTATAAACTGTGAAAAGGTTGAGAGACTATTCCTGTGTTCCTGAAGCCTCTCCTTCCTTTGCCAATCGTGTTTATAACTTCAGAGAAAGAGGACAGTAAGAAAGGCAGTTTCCGTGAAAATGAACACGAGGCTTACAGAGTCATGACGAACACGGTTTCTATGATCCCTCAACTCGGGGTCAAGAAAGGTCAAGGATTAAAAAATTCCCATGAAATCGCTGTCTTCCAATCAAATCTGCCATCGCTCACACGTATAATTTCAGCACTCGGGGAGGTGAGCCAGGATTACTATGAATTTGAACCGAAGCCAGCCTGGCCTCTGGAGACCCTGTCTCAGAAAATTAGCCAAACACATCACTACGTGGGCGAGTGTTAAAATGTAACTTTATTTATTTATCTATTTACGTATCTGTCGATTTATGTATCCATCTATTTACGTATCTATCTATCTATCTATCTATCTATCTATCTATCTATCAATCTATCAATCAATCAATCAATCAATTTATCTACTCATTTATTCTACGCACGCTCTTATTTCACTACAGTAACGATGAGAATACCACCTTCCCCACAACAGGAACCAGTAAAATTTATCATCCCCGAAGTAATTCGGTACAAAACCAAAACGGGTCTGTTTCAGAATTTGAGAACCCAAGAAAAAAAGGGGAAAACCTTTCCTAAGTTCTTAAGTCCTATTTGAAAAGAGAAAACCCCAAATCCCGTCATTGGCTGCACAGTCCAGCCGCCCGCCCGCCCCCCCCTCCCACTGGAGATGCCGGGGGCGACCGACGCCTGGGTTCTGCTGCACACGTGGATTTGCTGGCTGTTTAGCTGGTGTCCATGCTTTCACGGTAGGCATCCAGCTGTGCATCCAGCTCCTCCGCCGAGAGCTGCTGTTTGGAATTGGCGCCGGTGCCTCGGCCTCTTCCCCGCCGCTGCCAGCTGCCTCGGCGAGTCCCTCTGGGAGCACCGCCACCACTGCCAAATGCTCCCGAGCCGCCTCTGCTTCCGCTTTGTGTGGGTCTCCGCTGTGCGTCGATCTGTGACGTCACGAGCTGGATGTTCATAGGGCGGCCACGCAGAGGGACCCCGTTGTATTGCCTCATGGCCTCCAGGGCGTCTGCCTTCCGCTCAAAGTGCAGGAATGCCGTCCCTAAGCTTCGCCCACACCGATCGTAGTGCACGGCCGCCTCCCTGAGCGTTCCGAATTCAGCGAAGACTTCCTGAACGTCGGCGCCCGACAGCCCGAAGTGCAGGTTGGACAGCAGAAGTCTGCCGCCGGTCTCCAGGCCGGCTCCGCCCCCGAAGCCGCTGCCGAAGAGGTCGTGCTGCCACTTGTCGGGCAGCCGCTTCGGCCCGCTGTAGGGCGCCGGCCGATTCCTGCCGCCGCCCGCGACGCCGCGGGCGAGGGCCGGCCGGTTCCGCATGGGCCCGCCGCCGCGGCCGCCCTGCCAAGCGGCCCTGCCGCGTCCCCGGCCCGCGCCGCGGCCGCCGCGCTGGCTCCGGTTCAGCTTGATGATGTCGTCCAGAGACATATCCATCTTGGAGGCCATGGCGGGCGCGCGATCGGGGTCTCGGCTCTCAAATGTAATTTGAGAACACTTTCGGAATATCCCCGTGTTCCCCTAGCCTCTCCTTCCTCTGCCAATCGTGTTTATAACTTCAGAGGAAGAAGACACAACAAAAGGAAGTTTCCGTGAAGAGGAACACGAGGCTTACAGAGTCGCGAAAGACACACGTTCTACGATCCCTCAACTCGGGGTCAAGAAATGTCAAGGGTTAATAGATTCCCACGAGATCGCTGTCTTCAAAGCAAACCTTCCACCGCTCACGCTTCCGAATTCAGCACTCAGGGAGGTGAGGCAGGATTGGATACGTGCTTGGGTCACGTGTGTGGAAAAGGAGGTTCTACCCCCAACGCTCCAGAAAGATCTCTGCTGCGCTAAGAAGTTTCAAAGATCCAGGAATGCCCAAACGACAGAGAAAGACCCTCTTCGATCTATCTCCCTGAAGGGAAGAAGCAAAGAAAGTTTTCCTGATGCCTCTACCCGTGTGCACAGGAGGACGACTTTCCAGTACCTGGATGAGTTCTGCCGGGTGCTCTGGCCTCCTAGCTCCTAGCGATCCAGGCCGCAGTCTGAGGCTGCACTGCACTGGATGGCGCCTGAAGCTTCTCTCACACCTCTGTCTTCCGGTGTCTCCCCCTTGGCAACTTCCACTCTCCAATCAGATGGGAGTCTGGATAAATCCGCCTCCTCCCATTATCCTATCATCCCCACGCCTGATTGACCGCACCTACGCAGCACCATCCTGCTAAACGAGATTGGAATGTAGCTTTGTTCCAGGTGACTGACTGAGGCTTGAAAGATGAAGAGAAGATGTCATGTGGAAAGCAAGGACTTGCTCGCACATTGACTGACACCATTTTGCTAATCTTATGGAGAACTCTCCTTGTGATTTACGTGTCACAAGAGCGGGCCTGCCTCTCCGTGGTAGACATTCCGTGACTCAAGTGTTGGAACCATTGTGGATTCGGTATAAACTGTGAAAAGGTTGAGAGACTATTCCTGTGTTCCTGAAGCCTCTCCTTCCTTTGCCAATCGTGTTTATAACTTCAGAGAAAGAGGACAGTAAGAAAGGCAGTTTCCGTGAAAATGAACACGAGGCTTACAGAGTCATGACGAACACGGTTTCTATGATCCCTCAACTCGGGGTCAAGAAAGGTCAAGGATTAAAAAATTCCCATGAAATCGCTGTCTTCCAATCAAATCTGCCATCGCTCACACGTATAATTTCAGCACTCGGGGAGGTGAGCCAGGATTACTATGAATTTGAACCGAAGCCAGCCTGGCCTCTGGAGACCCTGTCTCAGAAAATTAGCCAAACACATCACTACGTGGGCGAGTGTTAAAATGTAACTTTATTTATTTATCTATTTACGTATCTGTCGATTTATGTATCCATCTATTTACGTATCTATCTATCTATCTATCTATCTATCTATCTATCAATCAATCAATCAATCAATCAATTTATCTACTCATTTATTCTACGCACGCTCTTATTTCACTACAGTAACGATGAGAATACCACCTTCCCCACAACAGGAACCAGTAAAATTTATCATCCCCGAAGTAATTCGGTACAAAACCAAAACGGGTCTGTTTCAGAATTTGAGAACCCAAGCAAAAAAGGGGAAAACCTTTCCTAAGTTCTTAAGTCCTATTTGAAAAGAGAAAACCCCAAATCCCGTCATTGGCTGCACAGTCCAGCCGCCCGCCCGCCCCCCCCCTCCCACTGGAGATGCCGGGGGCGACCGACGCCTGGGTTCTGCTGCACACGTGGATTTGCTGGCTGTTTAGCTGGTGTCCATGCTTTCACGGTAGGCATCCAGCTGTGCATCCAGCTCCTCCGCCGAGAGCTGCTGTTTGGAATTGGCGCCGGTGCCTCGGCCTCTTCCCCGCCGCTGCCAGCTGCCTCGGCGAGTCCCTCTGGGAGCACCGCCACCACTGCCAAATGCTCCCGAGCCGCCTCTGCTTCCGCTTTGTGTGGGTCTCCGCTGTGCGTCGATCTGTGACGTCACGAGCTGGATGTTCATAGGGCGGCCACGCAGAGGGACCCCGTTGTATTGCCTCATGGCCTCCAGGGCGTCTGCCTTCCGCTCAAAGTGCAGGAATGCCGTCCCTAAGCTTCGCCCACACCGATCGTAGTGCACGGCCGCCTCCCTGAGCGTTCCGAATTCAGCGAAGACTTCCTGAACGTCGGCGCCCGACAGCCCGAAGTGCAGGTTGGGCAGGACGGGCGGGCGTGCGGACTTCTGATGTTCCAACCTGCACTTCGGGATGGTCGGGCGCCGCCCGCTCGTGCCAGGACGCAGGAAGTCCCTTCGCGAATTCGGACCACCTCAGGGAGGCAGTGAGGCCTCCGGCGCGACTCTAACGATCGGTGGTGGGCGAAAAATCTTAGACGAAAGGGACGGCATTCCTATTCCGTCGCACTTTTGACGGCGGGAACGGCAGACGCCTGGACGCATGAGGCAATCACAAACGGGCGCCTCGGTCGTGGCTCTGGGCCCTAATGAACATACCCAGGCTCGTGACGGGTATCGTCCCAGATCGGACCAGACAGCGAGAGACCCACACACAAGCGGAAGCAACAGAGGCGGCTTTCGGGAGATATTTGGGGCGTTGGTGCGGTTGATTGATCTCCAGCAGGGGACCTCGCACGAGGCAGCGGCAGAGGACGGGGAAGAGGCCGAGGAACGGCGCCCAATTCCAAACAGCAGCTCTCGGCGAGGAGGAGCTGGATGCACAGCTGGATGCCCTACCGTGAATGAAGCATGGACACCAGTAAACAGCCAGCAAATCCACAGTGTGAGCAGAAACAGGCGTCGGTCGGTCGGCGCCACCCGGCATCTCCCAGTGGTGGGGGGGGGGGCGGGCGGGCGGGCCGCGTGCTGTGAATGTGGCAGCCAATGACGGGATTTGGGGGTTTTTCTCCTTTTCAAATAGGACTTAAGAACTTAGGAAAGGTTTTTCCCCTTTTTTTGCTTGGGTTCTCAATTCTGAAACAGACCCGTTTTGGTTTTGTACCGATTACTTCTGGGATGATAATTTACTGGTTCCTGTTGTGGGATAAGGTGGTCTCTCATCGTTATGTATGTGAAATATTAATAGCGTGGTACGAATAAATAGTAGATAAATGATTGATTGGATTGTATAGTTGATAGGCTAGATAGTACGATAGTAGATGTAGATACGTCACACTAGAATGATATACAAAATCGACCATACGTAAATAGATAATAAATTAAAGTTACATTTTAACACTCGCCCACTGTAGTGATGTGTTTGGCTATTTTCTGGACCAGGGTCTCCAGAGGCCCGGACTGGCTTCGGTTCAAATTCATAGTAATCCTGGCTCACCTCACCCGAGTGCTTGAAATATAACGTGTGAGCGATGGCAGATTTGATTGGAAGACACAGCGATTTTCATGGGAATTTTTTAATCCTTGACCTTTTCTTGACCCCGAGTTGAGGGATCATAGAAACCGTGTTCGTCATGACTCTCTAAAGCCCCGTGTTCATGTTTCACGAAACTGGCCTTTCTTACTGTCCTCTTTCTTGAAGTATAAAACGAATTGGCAAAGGAAGGAGAGCTTCAGGAACACAGGAATAGTCTCTCAACCTTTTCACAGTTTATACCAAATCCCCACATGGTTCACACTTGATCACGGAGTTACCACGGAGAGGCAGGCCCGACTCTTGTGACACGTAAAATCACAAGGAGAAGTTCTCCATAAAGATGTAGCAAAATGGTGTCAGTCAAGTGCGAGCAAGTCTTGCTTTCCACACTACATCTTCTCTATCTTTCAAGCCCGTCAGTCACCTGGAACAAAGCTACTTCCAATCTCGTTTAGCAGGATGGTGCTGCGTAGGTGCGGGTCAATCAGGCGTGCGGGGATGATTAGGATAATTGAGGAGGGCGGACGGATTATCCAGACTCCCATACTGATGGGAGAGTGGAAGTTGCAAGGGGGAGACACCGAGAAGACAGAGGTGTGAGAGAAGCTCAGGCGCCATCCAGTTGCAGTGGCAAGCCTCAGACTGCGGCCTGGATCGCTAGGAGCTAGAGGCCAGAGCAGAGCACCCACGGAACCCAGACATCAGGTAGCTGGAAAGATCGTTCCTCCTGTGCACACGGGTAGAGGCATCAGGAAAACTTTCTTTGCTTCTTCCCTTTCAGGGAGATAGATCGAAGAGGGTCTTTCTCTGTCGTTTGGGCATTCCTGGATCTTTGAAAACTTCTTAGCGCAGCAGCAGAGATCTTTCTGGGCGTTGGGGGGAGACTATCCTTTTCCACACACTGACCCAGAAGTATCAATCCTGCCGTCACCACCCCTGAGTGCTGAATTGGAAGCGTGAGGGTGGAAGGTTTGCTTTTGAAGACAGCTGATCTCGTGGGAATCTATTAAACCTTGACATTTCTTGCCACCGAGTTGATGTGATCGTAGAACGTGTGTTCCTTCGCGACTCTGTAAGCCTCGTGTTCCTCTTCACGGAAACTCCTTTGTTGTGTCTTCTTCCTCTGAGTTATAAACACGATGGCAGAGGAAGAGAGGCTAGGGGAAACACGGGGAATATTCCGAAAGTGTTCTCAAATTACATTTTGAGAGTCCGATGACCCGATCGCGACGCCCGCCATGGGCCCCAAGATGGATATGTCTCTGGACGACTCATAAGCTGAACCGAGCCAGCGCGGCGGCCGCGGCGCGGGACCGGGGGACGCGGAAGGGGCCGGCAGGGCGGCCCGCGGCGGCGCGGCCCATGCGAAGAACCCAGGCCTCGCCCGCGGCGTGTGGCGGGCGGCGGAGGAATCGGCCGGCGCCCTACGCGGGCCGAAGCGGCTGCCCGACAAGTTGAAGGCAACGACCTCTTCGGCACTGGCTTCGGGGCGCGGAGCCGGCCGAGACCGGCGGCAGGACTTCTGCTGTCCAACCTGCACTTGGGCTGTGGGCGCCGAGTTCAGGAAGATCTTCGCTGAATTCGAAACGCTCAGGGAGGCGCCGTGCATACGATCGGTGTGGGCGAAGCTTAGGGGACGGACATTCCTGCACTTTTGGAGCGGAGGCACGACGCCCTGGAGGCCATGAAGGCAATAACAACGGGGTCCCTCTGCGTGGGCCGGCCCTAGAATCATCCAGCTCGTGACTCCCAGATCGGACGCACGCGAGGAGACCCACCCACAAAGCGGAAGGCAGATGGGCGGCTCGGAGCATTTTGGCAGCGAGTGGTGGCGGTTGCCCAAGGGACTCGCGCGACGGGCAGCCTGGCAGCGGCGGGGAAGAGGCCGCGGCACCGGCGCCAATTCCAAACGCAAGCTCTCCGCGGCAGGAGGGCTGGATTGCACAGACTGGATGCCTACCGTGAAACAGGGACAACCAGCTTAAAACAGCCAGAAATCCACGTGTGCCAATGCAGCAGAACCCAGGCGCTCGGTTCCTCCGCCCCCGGTCATCTCCAGTGGGAGGGGGGTGCGGGGCGGGCGGCTGGACTGTGCAGCCAATGACGGGATTTGGGGTTTTTCTTTTTCAAATAGGACTAAGAAACTTAGGAAAGGTTTTCCCCCCTTTTTTGCTTGGGTTCTCAAATTCTGAAACAGACCCGTTTTGGTTTTGTTATCCGAATTACTTCGGGGATGATAAATTTTACTGGTTCCTGTTGTGGAAGGTGGTATTCTCTCGTTACTGTATGTGAAATAAGAGCGTGCGTAGATTAGAATAATCGTAGATAATGATTGATTGATTGATTGTAGATTGATAGATAGATAGAATCGATAGATTAGGATACGTTACATAGATGGACTACTAAAATCGACAGCTACGTAAATAGATAATATAAATAAAGTTTACTTTTAACCACTCGCCCCACGTAGTGTGTTGTTTGGCTAATTTTCTGAGACCAGGGTCTCCAGAGGCCAGGCTGGCTTCGGTTCAAATCTATAGTAATCCTGGCTCCACCTCCCCCGAGATGCTGAAATTATACGTGTGAGCGATGGCAGATTTGATTGGAAGACACGATTTCATGGGAATTTTTAATCCTTGACCTTTTTGACCCGAGTTGAGGGATCATAGAAACCGTGTTCGTCATGCCTCTCGTAAGCCTCGTGTTCATTTTCACGGAACACTGCCTTTTCTTACGTCCTCTTTCTCTGAAGTTAAAAATCAGATGGCAAAGGAGGGAGGCTTCAGGATACACAGGAATAGTCTCTCACCTTTTCACAGTTTCATAACCGATCCACATGGTTCCAACACTTGAGTCACGGTACGAATGTCTACCACGGAGAGGCAGGCCCGCTCTTGTTGACACGTAAATCACAAGGGAGATGTTCTCCATAAGATTAGCAAAATGGTGTCAGTCAATGTGCGAGCAAGTCCTTGCTTTCCACATGACATCTTCTCTTCATTTTTTCAAGCCTCAGTCAGTTCACCTGGAAAGAACCTAAGCTACTTCCAATCTCGTTTAGAGGATGGTGCTGCGTAGGTGCGGTCAATCAGGCGAGGGGGATGATGGATTAATGGGAGGAGGCGGATTTATCCAGACTCACCATCTGATTGGAGAGTGGAAGTTGCCAAGGGGGGAGACACCTGGAAGACAGAGGTGTGAGAGAAGCTTCAGGCCATCCATGCAGTGCAGCCTCAGACTGCGGCCTGGATCGCTAGAGCTAGGAGGCCAGAGCACCCGGCAGAACTAACTCCATGGTCTGGAAGTCGTCCTCTGTGCACACGGTTATGAGGCATCAGAAAACTTTCTTTGCTTCTTCCCTTCCAGGGAGATATGATCGAAGAGGGTCTTCTCTCTGTCGTTTGGCATTCCTGGATTTTGAAACTTCTAGCGCAGCGAGATCTTTCTGGAGCGTTGGGTAGAACCTCCTTTTCCACAACACGTGACCCAAGCACGTATCCAATCCTGCCTCACCTCCCGAGTGCTGAAATTCGGAAGCGTGACGGAGGGATGGAAGGTTTGCTTTGAAGACACGATCTCGTGGAATCTATTACCCTTGACATTTCTTGCCCTCGAAGTTGAGGGATCTAGAACGGTGTCATTTCGCGACTTCTGAGCCTCGTTTTCTCTTACGGAAACTTCCTTTTGTTGTGTCTTCTTCCTCTGACAGTTATAAACACGATTGGCAGAGGAAGAGAGGCTAGGGACACTGGGATTATTCCGAAAGTGTTCTCAAAATTACATTTGAGAGCCGAGACCCCCATCGCGGCCGCCATGGCCCAAGATGGATATGTCCTCTGACGACAAATCATCAAGCTGAACCGGAGCCAGCCGCGGCGGCCGCGGCGCGGGGCCGGGGACGCGGACGGGCCGCTTGGCAGGCGAGCCGCGCTGTGCGGCGGGCCCATGCGAGAACCGGCCGGCCCTCGCCCGCGCTCCGTGCTGCCGGCGGCGAAGGAATGGCGGCGCGGCACCTACAGCGGGCCGACGCTGCCCCGACAAGTGGCAGACGACCTCTTCGGGGCATCGGCTTCGGGGCGGAGGCCGGCCTGGAGACCTGGCGGCCAGACTTTTCTGCTGTCCATACCTGCACTTCGGCTGTCGGGCGCGCGACGTTCAGGAAGTCTTCGCTGAATCTGAACGCTCAGGGAGGCGGGGCCGTGCACTACGATCGGTGTGGCGAAGCTTAGGACGCGCATTCCTGCATTGAGCGGAAGGCAGACGCCCTGGAGGCCATGAGGCATACAACGGGTCCCTCTGCGTGGCCGCCGCATGAACATCCAGCTCGTGACTCACAGATCGACGCACACGGAGACCCACACAAAGCGGAAGCAGAGGCGGCTGGAGCATTTGGCGTGGTGGCGGTCTCCCAGAGGGCCTCGCGAGGCAGCTGGCAGCGGCGGGGAAGAGGCCGAGGCACCGGCGCCAATTCCAAACAGCAGCTCCGGCGGAGGAGCGGATGCCAACTGGATGCTACCGTGAAAGCATGGACACCAGCTAAACACCAGCAAATCCACGTGTTGCCGCAGAAACCCAGGCGTCGTCCGTCCCCCGGCATCTCCAGTGGAGGGGGGGTGGGGCGGGCGGCTGGACTGTGCAGCCAATGAGGCATTTGGGTTTGGGGTTTTCTCTTTTTCAAATAGACTTAAGAACTTAGGAAAAGGTTTTCCCTTTTTTGTTCTTGGGTTCTCAAATTCTGTGAAACAGACCCGTTTGGTTTTTGTACCGAATTACTTCGGGGATGATAAATTTAACTGGTTCCTGGTTGTGGGGAAGGTGGTATTCATCGTTTTACTGTAGTGAAATAGAGCAGTGCGTAGAATAATTCAGTTAGATAAATTGATTGATTGATTGATTAGATTGATTGATAGATAGATAGATAGATAGATAGTATAGATAGTAAATAGATGGATATAAAATCGAACAGATACGTAAATAGATAAATAAATAAATTACACTTTTAACACTCCGCCCCACGTAGTGATGTGTTGGCTAATTTTTCTGAGACCAGGTCTCCAGAGGCCAGGCTGGCTTCGGTTCAAATTCTAGTAAATCCTGGCTCAACCTCACCCGAGTGCTGAAATTATACGTGTGAGCGATGCGAGATTTGATTGGAAGACAGCGATTTTCATGGGAATTTTTAATCCTTGACCTTCTTGACCCCGAGTTGAGGGATCATAGAAACCGTGTTCGTCATGACTCTCTAAGCCTCGTGTTCATTTTCACGGAAACTTGCCTTCGTTACTGTCTCTTTCTTGAAGTTATAAACACGATTGGCAAAGGAAGGAGAGGCTTCAGGAACACAGGAATAGTCTTCCTCAACCTTTTCACATGTTTTACCGAATCCACATGGTTCCAACACTTGAGTCACGGAATGTCTACCACGGAGAGGCAGGCCGGACTCTTGTGACACTAAATCACAAGGAGAGTTCTCCTAAAGATTAGCAAAATGGTGTCAGTCAATGTTGCGAGCAAGTCCTTCTTTTCCAATGACATCTTCTCTTCATCTTTCAAGCCTCAGTCCAGTCACCTGGAACAAAGCTACATGTCAATCCGTTTAGCAGGATGGTGCTGCGTATAGGTTGCGGTTCAACGGCGTGGGGATGTAGGATAATGGGAGGAGGCGGATTTATCCAGAACTCCCATCTGATGGGAGAGTGGAAGTTGCCAAGGGGAGGGAGACACCGGAAAGACAGAGGTGTGGAGAAAGCTTCAGGCGCCATCCAGTGCAGTGCAGCCTCAGACTGCGCCTGGATCGCAGGAGAGCTAGGAGGGCCAGAGCACCCGGCAAACTCATCCAGGTACTGGAAAGTCGTCCTCCTTGGCACACGGGTAGAGGCATCAGGAAAACTTTCTTTGCTTCTTCCCTTCAGGGAGATAGATCGAAGAGGGTCTTTCTCTGTCGTTTGGCATTCCTGGATCTTTGTAAACTTCTTAGCGCAGCAGAGATCTTTCTGGCGCGTTGGGGGTAGAAACCTCCTTTCCACACAGTGACCCCAAGCAGTATCCAATCCCTGCCTCACCTCCCTGAGGCTGAATTCGTGAAGCTGTGAGCGGTGGAAGGTTTGCTTGAAGACAGCGATCTCGTGGGAATCTATTAACCTTGACATTTCTTGCCCCGAGTTGAGGGATCGGTAGAACGTGTGTCTTTCGCGACTCTGTAAGCCTCGTGTCCTCTTCACGGAAACTTCCCTTTGTTGGTGTCTTCTTCCTCTGAAGTTATAAACACGATTGGGCAGAGGAAGGAGGGCTAGGGAACACGGGGTATTCCGAAATAGTGTTCTCAATTAACTTTGAGAGCAGACACCCCGATCGCGCGCCCGCCATGGCCCCACGATTGGATATGTCTCTGGACGACAATCATCACTGAACACGGAGCAGCGAGCGCCCGCCGGCGCGGCGCGGGCAGCGGGACAGCGGAGGGCGCTTGCAGGGCGGCGCGGGGCGGGCCCATGCGGAACCGGCCGGCCTCGCCCGCGGAGTCGCGGGCGGGGCAGGAACGGCCGGCGCCCTACAGCGGCGCGCGCTGCCCGACAAGTGGCAGCACGACCTCTTCGGCGCGGCGCTTTCGGGGCGGAGCCGCCTGGGACCGCGCAGACTTTGCTGTCCACCTGCACTTCGGGGCTGTCGTGCGCCGACGTTCAGGAAGTCTCGCTGAATTCGGAACGCTCAGGAGGCGGCCGTGCACTACGCTCGGTGTGGGCGAAGCTTAGGACGGCATTCCTGCACTTTGAGCGGAAGGCAACGCCCTGGAGCCATGAGGCAATACAACGGGGGTCCCTCTGCGTGGCCGCCCTATGAAACATCCAGCTCGGACGTCCAGATCGACGCAGCGGAGACCCACAAAGCGGAAGCGAAGAGAGGCGGCTCGGGAGCATTTGGCATGGTGGCGGTGCTCCCAGAGGGACTCGCCGAGGCAGCTGGCAGCGGCGGGAAGAGGCCGAGGCAGGCCGGCAACGCGCAATTCCAAACAGGCAGCTCTCGGCGGAGGAGCTGGATGCACAGCTGGATGCCTACCGCTGAAAAGCAATGGACACAGCCTAACAGCCAGCAAATCCCGTGTGCAGCAGAACCCAGGCGTCGGTCGCCCCCCGGCATCCCAGGGGAGGGGGGGGGGGGCGGGCGGCTGGACGTGCAGCCAATGACGGGATTTGGGGTTTTCTCTTTTTCAAATAGGACTTAAGAAACTTAGGAAAGGTTTCCCCTTTTTTCTGGGTTCTCAATTCTGAACGCACCCGTTTTGGTTTTTGTACGAATTATTCGGGGCATGAAAATTTTACTGGTTTCCTGTTGTGGGGAAGGTGGTTATTTCATCGTTACTGTAGTGAAATAAGCAGCGTAGGATACAATCGAGTAGATAAATTGATTGATTGATTGATTGATAGATTGATAGATAAGATAGATAGATAGATAGATAGTAAATAGATGGATACATAAATCGACAGATACGTAAATAGATTAAATAAATAAAGTTACATTTTAAACACTCGCCCACGTAGTGTGTGTTTGGCTAATTTCTGAGACAGGGTCTCCAGGGCCGAGGCTGGCTTTCGGTTCAAATTCATAGTAATCTCGGCTCACCCTCCCGAGTGCTGAAATTATACGTGGAGCGATGGCAGATTTGATGGAAACACGCGATTTCATGGAATTTTTTAATCCTTGACCTTTCTTGACCCCGAGTTGAGGGGGATCATAGAAACGGTGTTCGTCATGACTCTGTAAGCCTCGTTGTCATTTTCACGAAGACTGCCTTTCTTACTGTCCTCTTTCTCTGAAGTTATAAACCACGATTGGCAAAGGAAGGAGAGCGGCTTCAGGAACACAGGAATAGTCCTCTCACCTTTTCACAGTTTTATACCGAATCCACAATGGTTCCAACACTGTAGTCACGGATGTCTCCCCGGAGAGGCAGCAGGCCCGCTCTTGTGACACGAAAATCACGGAGAGTTCTCCATAAGATTAGCAAAAATGGTGTCAGTCATGTGCGAGCAAGTCCTGCTTTCCACATGCAATCTTCTTTCATCTTTCACAGCCTCAGTCAGTCACCCTGGAACAAAGCTACATTCCAATCTCGTTTAGAGGATGGTGCTGCGTAGGTGCGGTCAATTCAGGCGTGGGGATGATAGGATAATGGGAGGAGGGGGATTTATCCAGACTCCCATCTGATTGGAGAGTGGAAGTTGCCAAGGGGAGACACCGGAAGACGAGAGTGTGGGGAGAAGAAGCTTCAGGGCGCCCATCCAGTGCAGTGCAGCCTCAGACTGCGGCCTGGATCGCTAGAGCTAGGAGGCCAGAGCACCCGTGCAGAACTCATCAGGTACTGAAGTCGTCCTCCTGTGCACACGGGTAAGGCATCAGGAAAACTTTCTTTGCTTCTTCCCTTCAGGGAGATAGATCGAAGAGGGTCTTTCTCTGTCGTTTGGGCATTCCTGGATCTTTGAAACTTCTTAGCGCAGCAGAGATCTTTCTGGAGCGTTGGGGGTAGAACCTCCTTTTCCACACACGTGACCCAAGCACGTATCCAATCCTGCCTCACCTCCTGAGTGCTGAATCGGAAGCGTGAGCGTTGGAAGTTTGTCTTTGAAAGACAGCGATCATCGTGGGAATCTATAACCTTGACATTTCTTGACCCCGAGTTGAGGGATCGTTAGAACGTGTGTTTCTTCGGACTCTCTGTAAGCCTCGTGTTCACTTCACGGAAACTTCCTTTTGTTGTGTCTTCTTCCTCTGAAGTTATAAACACGATTGGCAGAGGAAGGAGAGGCTAGGGGACACGGGGATAATTTCCGAAGTGTTCTCAAATTTACATTTTGAGAGCAGAGGACCCCGATGCGCGAGCCCGCCAGGCCTCCAGATGGATATGTTCTCTGGACGACATCATCAAGCTGAACCGGACGCCAGCGCGGCGGCCGCGGCGCGGGCCGGGGACCGCGGCAGGGCCGCTTGGCAGGGGCGGCCGCGGCGGCGGGCCCATGCGGCAACGGCCGGCCCTCGCCCGCGCGCCGGCGGGCTACGGCGGCAGGAATCGGCCGGCGCCCACAGCGGGCCGAAGGGCTTGCCGACAATGGAGGCACGACTCTTCGGCAGCGGCTTCGGGGGCGGAGCCGTCCTGGAGACCGGCGGCAAGACTTCTGCTGTCCAACCTGCACTTTCGGGCTGTCGGGCCGCCGACGTTCAGGAAGTCTTCGCTGAATTCGGAACGCTCCGGGAGGCGGCCGTGCACTACGATCGGTGTGGCGAAGCTAGGGACGCATTCTGCACTTTGAGCGGAAGGAAGACGCCCTGGAGGCCATGAGGCAATACAACGGGGGTCCCTCTGCGTGGACCGCCCTATGAACATCCAGCTCGTGACGCACCAGATCGACGCCACAGCGGAGACCCACACAAAGCGGAAGCAGGGCCGGCTCGGGGCTTCATTTGGCAGTGGTGGCGGGTGCTCCCAGAGGGACTCGCCGAGGCAGCTGGCCAGCCAGCGGGGAAGAAGCCGAGGCTCCGGAGCCAATCCAAAACAGCAGCTCTCGGCGGAGGAGCTGGATGCACAGCTGGATGCTACCTGATGAAAGCATGGACACACCAGCTAAACAGCCAGCAAAATCCAGTGTGCAGCAGAACCGGCCGTCGGTCGCCCCCGGATCTCCAGTGGGAGGGGGGCGGAGGGGCGGCGGCTGGACTGTGCAGCCAATGACGGATTGGGGTTTTCTCTTTTCAAATAGGAACTTAAGAACTTAGGAAAGGTTTTCCCCTTTTTTGCTTGGGTTCTCAAATCTGAAACAGACCCGTTTTGTTTTGTACGAATTACTTCGGGATGATAAATGTTTACTGGTTTTCCTGTTGTGGGGAAGGTGGATTCTCATCGTTACTGTAGTGAAATAAGAGCGTGCGTAGAATAAATCAGTAGATAAATTGATTGATTGATGATTGATTGATAGATTGATAGATAGATAGATAGATAGATAGATATAGATAGATACGTAAATAGATGGATACTATAAATCGACGATCGTAAATAGATAAATAAATAGTTACATTTTAACAACTCGGCCCACGTAGTGAGTGTTTGGCTAATTTTCTGAGACGAGGGTCTCCAGAGGCCAGGCTGGCTTCGGTTCAAATTCATAGTCATCCTGGCTCACCTTCCCCGAGTGCTGAAAATTATACGTGTGAGCGATGGCAGATTTGAGTGGAAGACAGCGATTTCATGGGAATTTTTTAATCCTTGACCTTTCTTGAACCCCGAGTTTGAGGGATCATAGAAACCAGTGTTCGTCATGACTCTGTAAGCCTCGTGTTCATTTTCACGGAAACTGCCTTTCTTTACTGTCCTCTTTCTCTGAAGTTTAAAACACGATTGGCAAAGGAAGGAGAGGCTTCAGGAACACAGGAATAGTCCTCTCAACCTTTTCACAGTTATACCGAATCCACAGTGGTTCCAACACTTGAGTCACGGAATGTCTACCACCGGAGAGGCAGGCCCCTTTTGACAGTAAATCACAAGGCAGTTCTCCATAAGATTAGCAAAATGGTGTCAGTCAATGTGCAGCAAAAGTCCTTGCTTTCCACATGACATCTTCTCTTCATCTTTCAAGCCTCAGTCAGCACACCTGGAACAAAGCTACATTCCAATCTCGTTTAGCAGGGAATGGTGCTGCGTTAGGTGCGGTCATCAGGCGTGGGGATGATAGGATAAGGTGAGGAGGCGGGATTTATCCAGACTCCCATGATTGAGAGTGGAAGTTTGCCAAGGGGAGACACCGGAAAGACAGCGGGTGTGAGAGAAAGCCTCAGGCGCCATCCCAGTGCAGTGCAGCCTCAGACGGCGGCCTGGATCGCTAGGAGCTAGGAGGCCAGAGCACCCGGCAGAACTCATCAGGTACTGGAAAGTCGTCCTCCTGTGCACACGGGTAGAGGCATCAGGAAAACTTTCTTTGCTTCTTCCCTTCAGGGAATAGATCGAAGGGGTCTTTCTCTGTCGTTTGGGCATTCCTGGATCTTTGAAACTTCTTAGCGCGCAGAGATCTTTTCTGGAGCGTTGGTGGTAGAACCTCCTTTTCCACACACGTGACCCAAGCACGTATCCAATCCTGCCCTCACTACCTCGCCTGAGTGTGAATTCGGAAGCGTGAGCGGTGGAAGGTTTGCTTTGAAGACAGCGATCTCTTGGGAATCTATTAACCCTTGACATTTCTTGACCCCGAGTTGAGGGATCGTGAGAACGTGTGTCCTTTCGCGACTCTGTAAGCCTCGTGTTCTCTCTTCACGGAAACTTCCTTTTTGTTGTGTTTCCTTCCTCTGAAGTTTTATAAACACGATTGGCAGAGGAAGGAAGGAGGGCTAGGGGAACACGGGGATATTCCGAAAGTGTTCTCAAATTACATTTGAGAGCCGAGACCCCGATCGCGCCGCACGTCCAATGGCTCCAAGATGGATATGTTCTGGACGACATCTCAAGCTGAACCGGAGCCAAGCGGCGGCCCGCGGCGCGGGCCGGGACGCGGCAGGGCCGCTTGGCAGGACGGCCGGGCGGCGGGCCATGCGGAACCGGCCGGCCCTCATCCGCGGCGTCGCGCGGGCCGCTGCAGGAACCGGCCCGCGCCCCTACAGCGGCCCGAGCGGCTGCCCGACAGTGGCAGCACGACCTCCATCGGCTAGCGGTTCGGGGGCGGAGCCGGCCTGGAGACCGGCGGCAGACTTCTGCTGTCCAACTGCTCACTTCGGGGCTGTCGGGCGCCGACGTTCAGAAGTCTTCGCTGAATTTCGGAATGCTCAGGGAGGCGGCCGTGCCACTACGATCGGTGTGGGCGAAGACTTAGGGACGCATTCCTGACTTTGAGCGGAAGGCAGACGCGCCCTGGAGGCCATGAGGCAATACTAACGGGGTCCCTCTGCGGTGTAGCCGCCCTATGAACATCCAGCTCGTGACGTCACCAAAGACGCACAGCGGAGACCCACACAAAAGAGGCGAAGCAGAGGCGGCTCGGGAGCATTTGGCAGTGGTGGCGGTGCTCCCGAGGATACGCCGAGGCAGCTGGGCAGCGCGGGGGGAAGAGGCCGAGGCACCGGCGCCAATTCCTCAAACAGCAGCTCTCGGCGGAGGAGCTGGATGCACAGCTGGATTGCCTACCGTGAAAGCATGGACACAGCTAAACAGCCAGCAAATCCACGTGTGCAGCAGAACCCAGGCGTCGGTCGCCCCCGGCATCTCCAGTGGGAGGGGGGGGCGGGCGGGGCGGGCTGGACTGTGAGCCAATGACGGGATTTGGGGTTTTCTCTTTTCAAATAGGACTTAAGAACTTAGGAAAGGTTTTCCCTTTTTTCTTGGGTTCTCAAATTCTGAAACAGACCCGTTTGGTTTAATTTGTACCGAATTCCTTCGGGGGGATGAAATTTTACTGGTTCCTGTTGTGGGGAAGGTGGTATTCTCATCGTTACTGTAGTGAAATAAGAGCGTGCGTTAGAGAAAATAGTAAGATAAATTGATTGATTGATTGATTGATAGATGGATAGATCAGTAGATAGATAGATAGATCGATAGAAGATACGTAAATAGAGGATAATAAATCGACAGATAGTAAATAGATAAATAATAAAGTTACCTTTTCACACACTCGCCCACGTAGTGATGTGTTTGGCAATATTTTCTGAGACAGGGGTCTCCAGAGCCAGGCTGGCTTCGGTTCAAATTCATAGTAATCCTGGCTCACCTCCCCGATTGCTGAAATATACCGTGTGAGCGATGGCAGAGTTGATTGGCAGACAGCGATTTCATGGGAATTTTTTAATCCTTGACCTTTCTTGACCCGAGTTGAGGGATATAGAAACCGTGTTCGTCATGACCTCTTAAGCCTCGTGTTCATTTCACGGAAACTGCCTTTCTTACTGTCCTCTTTCTCTGAAAGTTTATAAAACACGATTGGCAAAGGAAGGGAGGCTTCAGAACACAGGATAGTCTCTCAAACTTTTCACAGTTATAATACCGAATCCACAATGGTTCCAACACTTGAGTCACGGAAATGTTCTACCACGAGAGGCAGGCCCGCTCTTGTGACACGTAAATCACAAGGAGTGTTCTCCCATAAGATAGCAAAATGGTGTCAGTCAATGTGCGAGCAAGTCCTTGCTTTCCATGACATCTTCTCTTCATCTTTCAAGCCTCAGTCAGTCACCTGGAACAAAGCTACATTCCAATCTCGTTTAGCAGGATGGTGCTGCGTAGGTGCGGGTCAATCAGGCGTGGGGATGATAGGTAATGGGAGGAGGCGGATTTTATCCAGACTCCCATCTGATGGGAGAGTGAGGAAGTTGCCAAGG
Source organism: Typhlomys cinereus (assembly GCA_023101885.1). Taxonomy (NCBI): domain Eukaryota; kingdom Metazoa; phylum Chordata; class Mammalia; order Rodentia; family Platacanthomyidae; genus Typhlomys; species Typhlomys cinereus. The sequence continues at coordinate 3,545,246 of JALPQD010000231.1, read as the reverse complement.
GGGAGACAGACCGGAGAAGTGTGTGAGAGAAGATCTTCAGGCGCCATCCAGTGCAGTGCAGCTCAGACTGCGGCCTGGATGCTAGGAGCTAGGAAGCCGAGCCGACCGGCGCAGAACCACATCCAGGTCACTGGAAAGTCGCCGTACCTCCCTGTGCACACGGGAGCAGGCATCAGGAAAACTTTCTTTGCTTCTTCCCTTCAGGGAGAAGATCGAGACGTTTCTCTGTCGTTGGGACATTCCTGGAGTCTTTGAAATTCTTAGCGCAGCAGAGTCTTTCTGGAGCGTTGGGTGGGTAGAACCCTCTTTTCCAACCGTGACCCAAGCCCTGATCACATATCCTGCCGTCACCCCGAGTGCTGAAGTCGGGAAGCGTGAGCGGTGGAAGTGTTTGCTTTGAAGACAGCGATTCGTGGGAATCTATTAACCCCTGACATTCTGACGCCGAGTTGAAGGGCATGTAGAACGGATGTCTTTAGCGGACGCTCTTAGGGCCTCGTGTTCTCTTTCACGGAAACTTACGCCTTTTGTTTGTCTTCTTCCTCTGAAGTTATAACCCGATCTGGCAGCGGACGGGATGAGGGGTGGGGAACCCGGGGATATTCCGAAAAGTTGTTCTCAAATTACATTTGAGAGCCGAGACCCCGTAGCGCGCCCGCCTGGCCCTCCACAGATGGATATGTCTCGGACGGCCATCCATCAAGATGAACCGGAGCACAGCGCGGCGGCCGCGGCGCGGGCAGGCGGAAGCGGCAGGGGCTTGGCCAGGGCGGCCGCGGCGCGGGGGGGGCCCATGGCGGAAACGGCCGGCCCTCGCCCGCTGCGCGCGGGCGGCGGCAGGCAGGAATCGGCCGGAGGCCCTAACGCGGGCCGAACGGTTGGCACGAGAAGTGGCAGACGACCTCTTCGGCAGCGGCTTTCGGGGGACGGAGCCGGCCTGGAGACACGGCGGCAGACAGACTTCTGCTGTCCCAACCTGCACTTCGGGCTGTCGGGCGCCGCGTTCGGAAGTCTTCGCTGAATTCGGAACGCTCAGGGAGGCGGCCGTGCACTACGATCGGTGTGGGCGAAGCTTAGGGACGGCATTCCTGCACTTTGAGCGGAAGGCAGACGCCCGGAGGCCATGAGGCAATACAACGGGGTCCCTCTGCTGGCCGCCCTATGAACATCCAGCTCGTGACGTCACAGATCGAGCGCACAGCGGGACCCACACAAAGCGGAAGCAGAGGCGGCTCGGGAGCATTTGGCAGTGGTGGCGGTGCTCCCAGAGGGACTCGCCGAGGCAGCTGGCAGCGCGGGGAAGAGGCCGAGGCACCGGCGCCAATTCCAAACAGCAGCTCTCGGCGGAGGAGCGGATGCACAGCTGGATGCCTTCCGTGAAAGCATGGACAACAGCTAAACAGCCAGCAAATCCACGTGTGCAGCAGAACCCAGGCGTCGGTCGCCCCCGGCATCTCCAGTGGGGGGGGGGGCGGGCGGGCGGCTGGACTGTGCAGCCAATGACGGGATTTGGGGTTTTCTCTTTTCAAATAGGACTAAGAAAATTAGGAAAGGTTTTCCCCTTTTTTCTTGGGTTTCAAATTCTGAAACAGACCCGTTTTGGTTTTGTACCGAATTACTTGGGGATAAATTTTACTGGTTCCTGTTGTGGGGAAGTGGTATCTCATCGTACTGTAGTGAAATAAAGGCGTGCGTAGATAAATGAGTAGATTAAATTGATTGATAGATAGATAGATAGATATTTAGATGATAGTGATACGTAAATAGATGGATACATAAATCGATGACACGTAAATAGATAAATAAATAAAGTTACATTTTAAACACGCCCACGTAGTGATGTGTTGGCTAATTTTCTGAGACAGGGTCTCCAGAGGCCAGGCTGGCTTCGGTTCAAATTCATAGTAATCCTGGCTCACCTCCCCGAGTGCTGAAATTATACGTGTGAGGGATGGAGATTTGATTGGAAGACAGCGATTTCATGGGAATTTTTAATCCTTGACTCTGGAGCTCTGAGGGTGACCTCTGGAATCAGCCTGCAGGATTGCTCTACCTCCTTTTTGGCTTTTCTCTGATGTTTCTCGAGCTTGCCTTCCAGGAAGGTTAGCTGCCATTTCCAACAAGCATTTGAAGAATATTCTGGCACCCGATCTCAGGTCCTTCTGCTTGGGAGGCAGACACTTAAACCCTGAGCCATTACACCTTCCCCTAATTTTTTTCTAGGAGAATTTTACAAGGACTGCATTCCTTATTGCTACACTCACAAACACACACACACACACACACACACACACACACACACACACAGTAGTCACAAACGCAAGCACAGGCATACATACTTAAAGAGGAGGGAGGGGAGGGAGAGAGAGAGAAGAGGAGAGAGAGAGGAGAGAGAGAGAGAGAGAGAAAGGAGCATATTTTTTGACCTGTTGAGAGCTACCATTTCCAGTACAGGACTTGATAAGAGACAGAATAACTCCTCTGCCTCTGCCCATATGGAAGCAACTGCATCGGTTCGCTTTCCTCTATGTGAACTGATGAAGCCCCCAGCCCTTTCTCCAACTGGACTATTTTCATCTAGACTTTGAAAACTACAATTGAACCACTGCTTTCAAGGTTTCTTTTTTGGGAATCACTTCCTTCTCCCCTTGAAAACCCATTTCTTAAAATATCTGTTGGACTGCTTGATACAGTTCTGTGTAGACCCGACTTCAACTTTTTCGAGTACTGAATTGCGATGGATTTCCAAGCAAATTCCCCTCTTTCTGAGTCGAAAGAATGATAGGAAGGGGAGGGAGAGTTGGCAACATCTTCCCACTGTAGGAATTTCTTACTTTCCCTCTCTATGGATTCTGTAGATCCAGAGGATTGCTGTATTGCAGTCGAGAGAGAGTATTACTAAACTCCTTTTCCCTTCCTAGTGTAGAACAATATTATTCCCATTTTGAACTTTGGTCACTGTACAGCTTGTAAGGCAACATCGGACTTAGAACCGCCTCATGGAAGGAAGGAAGAGGGTTGTGGACGATGCACATCCACTTCTTTTTCTTTGGAAGTTGTCAAGTGTCGGGGATTTTATCCTCTAAGACGCATCTGTCTTAGGGTTCCGCACAGCGGGCAGTGATATCACTCATCTTTGCCGGTGCACACGGTCCAAGATGTCCTATTCCTTCCCTGGGCGAGTTCCTAAGGAGCGAGCTCATTTGGGTGTTTGAGGCTTTCGGCTGAAACCGTCCCCGGTGCTGAGAGGGTAACAGGATATCCGCACCGTGTGGGTTGACTCGAAGTGGAAGGGTTCCAGACTTTGCCAGCGGCAGCACGAGGATGGCACGAGAGCGGGGACTGCCTTTCCAGGAAGCCTGGACTTTTGGGGAAGAGCAGCGGGCCGCAGCGGGGCCGCTTGGCATCCGCCAGGGCTCTGGGGGAGGGAGGCTCAGTGCTGACGAGAGGTCTGTCGATCAGTCGGTGGATGGGTGAGTGAGTGGAGTGAGTGAGTGAGTGAGTGAGTGAGTGAGTGCAGGGCGACCTTCGGTCCGGGCTGCAGGCGGGGAATCAGCAGGCGGCGGCTTTCCCAGGAGACCCGCGCAGAGGTGGCATTTCTTCTTTGGGAAACGAAGAGGCGGGCGGGGCTGCGAGGTAGAGCGGGCGCAATTGGACTGACGGGTCGCAGGGGTCAAGTCTGCTCCCCGGGACTTGAGAGCCCTGTGTGGAATGCCGGCGCGGCGCGCCAGCGTCCTTAGCAACCGGGCTGAGGTTCGGGAGCGCCTGAGTGAGTGGCACCAGTACGTCCCTTTCTTTGCCAGGGGGGGGGGGGAAGGGGTGGGGACCGTGGGTTCGGGTTCCTCTCCCGCACCGTTGCGCCAGAGATCCAGAGCAGGCCCCGCGGACCGCCTCAGCAGGCTGGGAGTGGGGGCTCGGGAGAAGGATGAGTCTGCCCCCACAACTCCCACCAACAGCTGATGGCAGAGAGGTGGCTTTGGCTGGGCCCAGGAAAGCCGGGGAGAAACCCTTGGAAATTCTGCGGGACTCAATTGTCCTGTCGCAGCCCCGCGAGGCTTGGGACCTGGAGTTTAGTGTGTGTGAGAAGGGAGAGGCGGAAGAAGTCGACTTGGAGGCTCCACCTGGAGCAGAAAGTCCACTTGAGCACGGAGGAGAGCAGGGACAGAGAGCAGAGCGGTACGGCTCCTTGTTCCTTGGCGCTCCCAAGTATGTCTGGATGCATCCATGCCGTCCACATGGCGTCCTTGGGATCCAGTGAGTCCTGGTTCTTCAGGGTTCTGATTTTCGCACACATTGTGGGAAGCACGGTTCCTTGGCCAGGCTCGCCGCTTCCCTCCCTGAGAAGAGCCTGGCTGGGTTTGCATGGATGACTGGGAAGGAGAAGGGGCTCAGGACCAGTCCAAGTCCGAGGATTCCCCGGAGGAAGGGAGGCGAGGCCCCCTCTGCTTCAGCTGGGCTGCTGGAGCGAAGAGTCGCTTCCCGGGTCCTTGCCCAAGGGCCATCCGATTTTCTGCGCAGGAGCCAGAGGGGCTGAGGCAGAAGGCCCCTTGCGGGGAAGGAGGACCCGAGCTTCCTCCTTCCCCCAGGATTGCTGCAGAGGAGGGCCCATCCTCCCGCGCAGGTGGGGCTCCGCAGGTGAGGAAGGGCCTGCCGGGGCCCACACCTTTCCCTTGCCCATGGGGCCTGCGGTCTCTGTAGGAAGCATATTCCTCGGGGACAGGCTCTGAGCCAGCGGTCCAGGCTCAGCCTGTAGCGCGCGCGCAGCTCCTCCGCTGCCTTCGTGAAGGCTTCAGGCTCCGCGGGAGTCGCTGCCAGGTCTGCCGATCTCCACCCTGCGCTCCCTCGGGGGCAGATGCCTCAGTCTCGCTGGCCCAGCAATCTCGGTGAAACTTGTGGTATCATTCATGGGGGTTTCTCGGGTTCTCCCCAGCCGCAGCGTTCCCCGTGGAGCTGGAGGGGTGTCCCGGAGAGGCTGGTCGGTGCGGGGGCCTGGAGGGCTGTCACCTTTCCGGGGGCGGCTCCTGGGGTTGGGCTGGGCGACGCGCGGGCACCAGGGTGTCTGGGATGCCGGGCCGGGTCAGGGTGGTCTTCCTTGAATCGAGCCAGTTTCTCCTCGTAGAGCTCTTTCTCCTGTGGAGGCCGCACGTACTGCTGCCTCACGTGCTCTGGGAGCTGCTTGTACTTCTCGCTCAGCAGTCTGCTGAGCTGCGGGTTGTTGAGGTCAGGGTACAGAGAGTACTGGGCCCTCTGCTCCCTGTAGAAGCGCAGGTAGCGGGGTCAGGGGCCTTTTGGGGAAGTCGGGGTGCTTCTTGGGCGCCTGAGCCTTGGGGAGGCGTTGGCGCGGCGCTTGGCTTCCCGCACCAGGCCGACAGGGTGCGCGATTCCTCAGTGGCGCGAATCTCCAGCCACCTCAGTCTGCACATGTCCCCCGAGAACTTTTCAAAAGCTACTTGTCCCAGTCCAGCTCGGCCTGGGTCTTCTTGAATCCTCGCCGATCGTCGGCTGCCACATTGTTCTCTATGGCTTCAGGAGCCGCAGGGTGTCTCTCGGAGACCAGCACCCTTGCGTGGGAAGCGAGGCCATGTCCACTCAGGTCTCTCGTCAGGAGAGGCCCCAACAGCAGCTGGCCTCTTCACACACGCAGTCTCACGCACTCACGCACCTGGCACCGGGTGGGCACTTGCTAGGCTCGCTTGCTGGGGCGGACCTCAAGGAAGAAACACCAGGTGAGTGCACGCACTGCACTCGCGATTCCGACTGTCCCGCAGTCTCTCCCGCGTGCTCTTGCTCGCAGAGAAAGGGGCCTTGGGATTAGCAGTCTGTGAAGTGGGTCTCGGGACAGGGACGCCGCGATGTGCCTCTCTCGGGGTCTTCCTGCAAGTGCCTGTGGGCGGAGCCCTCACTCCCTTGGCGGAAGCCCCTGCAGGCCCCACCCTGGCGGGATTCCCCAGCTCCGTGGTGAGATTAGGGGCAGGGCACACCTGAACACACGCACTCAGCGCTCGGTCAGTTCTTTTCTCTTCTCTTCTGCCTGGCACGATCCCAGAACACGACAGGCTCAGCTCGGACACAGTGTCTATCTCACATCCTAGGTCAGTCGGAGGATGTGAGATACAAAACGAAAATAAATAAAATAAGAAAATAAAAATAAAGAAGTCCAGGAGCTAGTTGACATCTGAACTTCTGGGTGCCTTGACCCACAGGTGAGCAGTTGCAATGGAAGGCTGAGACCTCGCCACTCTGGTCGTCTGGACATTGGGTTTTGTTCGAAGTCAAAGAATTTTCCTGACCTATTCCATAAAGTGATTTGCATGGCGTACATTTGTGTATTTTGCGTATGATTATCTTTTACACAGTAGGTGTGTAAGTGAGTAACGTGATGCTTTTGGAAAACCTTTTTCTTTACATAGGTATTTATTTCTTTGGCATGCCACTCTGGAGCTCTGAGGGTGACCTCTGGAATCAGCCTGCAGGATTGCTCTACCTCCTTTTTGGCTTTTCTCTGATGTTTCTCGAGCTTGCCTTCCAGGAAGGTTAGCTGCCATTTCCAACAAGCATTTGAAGAATATTCTGGCACCCGATCTCAGGTCCTTCTGCTTGGGAGGCAGACACTTAACCCCTGAGCCATCTGACCCTTCCCCTAATTTCTTTTCTAGGAGAATTTTACAAGGACTGCATTCCTTATTGCTACACTCCAAACACACACACACACACACACACACACACACGTAGTCACACACGCAAGCACACATACATACCAGAACGAGGAGACAGAGAAGGAGGGAGGGAGGAAGAGAGAGAGAGAGAGAGAGAGGAGAGAGAGAGAGAGAGAGAGAGAGAGAGAGAGAGAGCATATTTTTTGACCTGTTGAGAGCTACCATTTCCAGTACAGGACTTGATAAGAGACAGAATAACTCCTCTGCCTCTGCCCATATGGAAGCAACTGCATCGGTTCGCTTTCCTCTATGTGAACTGATGAAGCCCCCAGCCCTTTCTCCAACTGGACTATTTTCATCTAGACTTTGAAAACTACAATTGAACCACTGCTTTCAAGGTTTCTTTTTTGGGAATCACTTCCTTCTTCCCCCTTGAAAACCGATTTCTTAAAAATATCTGTTGGACTGCTTGATAACAGTTCTGTGTAGACCCGACTTCAACTTTTTCGAGTACTGAATTGCGATGGATTTCCAAGCAATTTCCCCTCTTTCTGAGTCGAAAGAATGATAGGAAGGGGAGGGAGAGTTGGCAACATCTTCCACCTGTAGGAATTTCTTACTTTCCCTCTCTATGGATTCTGTAGATCCAGAGGATTGCTGTATTGCAGTCAGAGAGAGTAGTTTACTCAACCTCCTTTTCCCTTCCTAGTGTAGAACAATATTATTCCCATTTTGAACTTTGGTCACTGTACAGCTTGTAAGGCAGACACTCGGACTTAGAACCGCCTCATGGAAGGAAGGAAGAGGGTTGTGAGGACGATGCACATCCACTTCTTTTTCTTTGGAAGTTGTCAAGTGTCGGGGATTTGATCCTCTAAGACGATCTCTGTCTTAGGGTTCCGCACAGCGGGCAGTGATATCACTCATCTTTCTGCCGGTGCACACGAGTCCAAGATGTCCTGTTCCTTCCCTGGGCGAGTTTCCTAAGGAGCGAGCTCATTTTTGGAGTGTTTGAAGGCTTTCGGCTGAAACCGTCCCCCTGGTGCTGAGGAGGTAACAGGATATCCGCACCGTGTGGGTTGACTCCGAAGTGGAAGGGTTCCAGACTTTGCCAGCGGCAGCACGAGGATGGCACGAGAGCGGGGACTGCCTTTTCCCAGGAAGCCCTGGACTTGGTTGGGGAAGAGCAGCGCGCCGCAGCGGGGCCGCTTGGCATCCGCCAGGGCCTCTGCGGGAGGGAGGCTCAGTGCTGCAGAGAGGTCTGTCGATCAGTCGGTGGATGGGTGAGTGAGTGAGTGAGTGAGTGAGTGAGTGAGTGAGTGAGTGCAGGGCGACCTTCGGTCCGGGCTGCAGGCGGGCGGAATCAGCAGGCGGCGGCTTTCCCAGGAGACCCGCGCAGAGCGTGGCATTTCTTCTTTGGGAACCGAAGAGGCGGGCGGCGGCTGCGAGGTAGAGCGGGCGCAATTGGACTGACGGGTCGCCAGGGGCTCAAGTCTGCTCCCCGGGACTTGAGAGCCCCTGTGTGGAATGCCGGCGCGGCGCGCGCAGCGTCCTTAGCAACCGGGCTGAGGTTCGGGGAGCGCCTGAGTGAGTGAGCACCAGTACGTCCCTTTCTTTGCCAGGGGGCGGGGGAAGGGGTGGGGACCGTGGAGTTCGGGTTCGTCTCCCCGCACCGTTGCGCCAGAGATCCAGAGCAGGCCCCGCGGACCGCCTCAGCAGGCTGGGAGTGGGGGGCTCGGGAGAAGGATGAGTCTGCCCCGCAACTCCCACCAAGCAGCTGATGGCAGAGAGGTGGCTTTGGGCTGGGCCCAGGAAAGCCGGGGAGAAACCCTTGGAAATTCTGCGGGACTCAATTGTCCCTGTCGCAGCCCCGCGAGGCTTGGGACCTGGAGTTTAGTGTGTGTGAGAAGGGAGAGGCGGAAGAAGTCGACTTGGAGGCTCCACCTGGAGCAGAAAGTCCACTTGAGCACGGAGGAGAGCCAGGGACAGAGAGCAGAGCGGTACCGGCTCCTTGTTCCTTGGCGCTCCCAAGTATGTCTGGATGCATCCATGCCGTCCACATGGCGTCCTTGGGATCCAGTGAGTCCTGGTTCTTCAGGGTTCTGATTTTCGCACACATTGTGGGAAGCACGGTTCCCTTTGGCCAGGCTCGCCGCTTCCCTCCCTGAGAAGAGCCTGGCCTGGGTTTGCATGGATGACTGGGAAGGAGAAGGGGCTCAGAACCAGTCCAGGTCCGAGGATTCCCCGGAGGAAGAGAGGCGAGGCCCCCCTCTTGCTTCAGCTGGGCTGCTGGAGCCCGAAGAGTCGCTTCCCGGGTCCTCTTGCCCAGGGGCCATCCGATTTTCTGCGGAGGAGCCAGAGGGGCTGAGGCAGAAGGCCCCTTGCGGGGAAGGAGGGACCCGAGCTTCCTCCTTCCCCCAGGACCCCTTGCCTGCAGAGGAGGGCCCATCCTCCCGCGCAGGTGGGGCTCCGCAGGTGAGGAAGCGGCCTGCCAGGGCGGCCCACACCTTTCCCTTGCCCATGGCGGCCTGCGCGTCTCTGTAGGAAGCATATTCCTCGGGCGACAGGCTCTTGAGCCAGCGGTCCAGGCTCAGCCTGTAGCGCGCGCGCAGCTCCTCCGCCTGCCTCTCGTGAAGCTGCTTCAGGCTCCGCGGGAGTCGCTGCCAGCGTCTGCCGATCTCCACCCTGCGCTCCCTCGGGGGCAGATGCCTCAGCTCCTCGCTGGCCCAGCAATCTCGGTGAAACTTGTGGTATCCATTCATGGGGGGTTTCTCGGGTTCTCCCCGCAGCCGCAGCGTTCCCCCGTGGAGCTGGAGGGGTGTCCCGGAGAGGCTGGTCGGTGCGGGGGCCTGGAGGGCTGTCACCTTTCCCGGGGGCGGCTCCTGGGAGCCTTGGGCTGGGCGACGCGCGGGCACCAGGGATGTCTTGGAATGCCGGGCCGGGTCAGGGTGGTCTTCCTTGAATCGAGCCAGTTTCTCCTCGTAGAGCTCTTTCTCCTCGTGGAAGGCGCGCACGTACTGCTGCCTCACGTGCTCCGGGAGCTGCTTGTACTTCTCGCTCAGCAGTCTGCTGAGCTGCGGGTTGTTGAGGTCAGGGTACAGCCGAGAGTACTGGGCCCTCTGCTCCCTGTAGAAGCGCAGGTAGGCGGTCAGGGGCCTTTTGGGGAAGTCGGGGTGCTTCTTGGGCGCCTGAGCCTTGGGGAGGCGTTGCGCGCGGCGCTTGGCTTCCCGCACCAGCGCCGACAGGGTGCGCGACTTCCTCAGCTTGTGCGAAATCTCCAGCCACCTCAGTCTGCACATGTCCCCCGAGAACTTTCCAAAAGCTACTCTGTCCCAGTCCAGCTCGGCCTGGGTCTTCTTGAATCCTCGCCGATCGTCGGCTGCCACATTGTTCTCTATGGCTTCCAGGAGCCGCAGGGTGTCTCTCGGAGACCAGCACCCTTGCGTGGGAAGCGAGGCCATGTCCACTCAGGTCTCTCGCTCAGGCAGAGGCCCCAACAGCAGCTGGCCTCTTCACACACGCAGTCTCACGCACTCACGCACCTGGCACCGGGTGGGCACTTGCTAGGCTCGCTTGCTGGGGCGGACCTCAAGGAAGAAACACAAGGCTGAGTGCACGCACTGCACTCGCGATTCCGACTGTCCCGCAGTCTCTCCCGCGTGCTCTTGCTCGCAGAGAAAGGGGCCTTGGGATTCAGCAGTCTGTGAAGCCTGGGCTCTCGGGACAGGGGACGCCGCGATGTGCCTCTCTCGGGGGTCTTCCTGCAAGTGCCTGTGGGCGGAGCCCTCACTCCCTTGGCGGAAGCCCCTGCAGGCCCCACCCTGGCGGGATTCCCCAGCTCCGTGGTGAGATTAGGGGCAGGGCACACCTGAACACGCACTCAGCGCTCGGTCAGTTCTTTTCTCTTCTCTTCTGCCTGGCACGATCCCAGAACACGACAGGCTCAGCTCCCGGACACAGTGTCTATCTCACATCCTAGGTCAGTCGGAGGATGTGAGATACAAAACGAAAATAAATAAAATAAGAGAAAATAAAAATAAAGAAGTCCAGGAGCTAGTTGACATCTGAACTTCTGGGGTGCCTTGACCACACAGGTTGAGCAAGTTGCAATGGAAGGCTGAGACCTCGCCCACTCTGGTCGTCTGGACATGTTGTTCCGAATCAAAGAATTTTCCTGACCTATTCCATAAAGTGATTTGCATGGCGTACATTTGTGTATTTTGCGTATGATTATCTTTTACACAGTAGGTGTGTAAGTGAGTAACGTGATGCTTTTGGAAAACCTTTTTCTTTACATAGGTATTTATTTCTTTGGCATGCCACTCTGGAGCTCTGAGGGTGACCTCTGGAATCAGCCTGCAGGATTGCTCTACCTCCTTTTTGGCTTTTCTCTGATGTTTCTCGAGCTTGCCTTCCAGGAAGGTTAGCTGCCATTTCCAACAAGCATTTGAAGAATATTCTGGCACCCGATCTCAGGTCCTTCTGCTTGGGAGGCAGACACTTAACCCCTGAGCCATCTGACCCTTCCCCTAATTTCTTTTCTAGGAGAATTTTACAAGGACTGCATTCCTTATTGCTACACTCCAAACACACACACACACACACACACACACACACACACACACACACACGTAGTCACACACGCAAGCACAGGCATACATACCTAGAGAGGGAGGGGGAGGGAGGGAGAGAGAGAGGAGAGAGAGAGAGAGAGAGAGAGAGAGAGAGAGAGAGAGAGAGAGAGAGAGCATATTTTTTGACCTGTTGAGAGCTACCATTTCCAGTACAGGACTTGATAAGAGACAGAATAACTCCTCTGCCTCTGCCCATATGGAAGCAACTGCATCGGTTCGCTTTCCTCTATGTGAACTGATGAAGCCCCCAGCCCTTTCTCCAACTGGACTATTTTCATCTAGACTTTGAAAACTACAATTGAACCACTGCTTTCAAGGTTTCTTTTTTGGGAATCACTTCCTTCTTCCCCCTTGAAAACCGATTTCTTAAAAATATCTGTTGGACTGCTTGATAACAGTTCTGTGTAGACCCGACTTCAACTTTTTCGAGTACTGAATTGCGATGGATTTCCAAGCAATTTCCCCTCTTTCTGAGTCGAAAGAATGATAGGAAGGGGAGGGAGAGTTGGCAACATCTTCCACCTGTAGGAATTTCTTACTTTCCCTCTCTATGGATTCTGTAGATCCAGAGGATTGCTGTATTGCAGTCAGGAGAGAGTAGTTTACTCAACCTCCTTTTCCCTTCCTAGTGTAGAACAATATTATTCCCATTTTGAACTTTGGTCACTGTACAGCTTGTGAGGCAGACACTCGGACTTAGAACCGCCTCATGGAAGGAAGGAAGAGGGTTGTGAGGACGATGCACATCCACTTCTTTTTCTTTGGAAGTTGTCAAGTGTCGGGGATTTGATCCTCTAAGACGATCTCTGTCTTAGGGTTCCGCACAGCGGGCAGTGATATCACTCATCTTTCTGCCGGTGCACACGAGTCCAAGATGTCCTGTTCCTTCCCTGGGCGAGTTTCCTAAGGAGCGAGCTCATTTTTGGAGTGTTTGAAGGCTTTCGGCTGAAACCGTCCCCCTGGTGCTGAGGAGGTAACAGGATATCCGCACCGTGTGGGTTGACTCCGAAGTGGAAGGGTTCCAGACTTTGCCAGCGGCAGCACGAGGATGGCACGAGAGCGGGGACTGCCTTTTCCCAGGAAGCCCTGGACTTGGTTGGGGAAGAGCAGCGCGCCGCAGCGGGGCCGCTTGGCATCCGCCAGGGCCTCTGCGGGAGGGAGGCTCAGTGCTGCAGAGAGGTCTGTCGATCAGTCGGTGGATGGGTGAGTGAGTGAGTGAGTGAGTGAGTGAGTGAGTGAGTGAGTGAGTGCAGGGCGACCTTCGGTCCGGGCTGCAGGCGGGCGGAATCAGCAGGCGGCGGCTTTCCCAGGAGACCCGCGCAGAGCGTGGCATTTCTTCTTTGGGAACCGAAGAGGCGGGCGGCGGCTGCGAGGTAGAGCGGGCGCAATTGGACTGACGGGTCGCCAGGGGCTCAAGTCTGCTCCCCGGGACTTGAGAGCCCCTGTGTGGAATGCCGGCGCGGCGCGCGCAGCGTCCTTAGCAACCGGGCTGAGGTTCGGGGAGCGCCTGAGTGAGTGAGCACCAGTAGGTCCCTTTCTTTGCCAGGGGGCGGGGGAAGGGGTGGGGACCGTGGAGTTCGGGTTCGTCTCCCCGCACCGTTGCGCCAGAGATCCAGAGCAGGCCCCGCGGACCGCCTCAGCAGGCTGGGAGTGGGGGGCTCGGGAGAAGGATGAGTCTGCCCCGCAACTCCCACCAAGCAGCTGATGGCAGAGAGGTGGCTTTGGGCTGGGCCCAGGAAAGCCGGGGAGAAACCCTTGGAAATTCTGCGGGACTCAATTGTCCCTGTCGCAGCCCCGCGAGGCTTGGGACCTGGAGTTTAGTGTGTGTGAGAAGGGAGAGGCGGAAGAAGTCGACTTGGAGGCTCCACCTGGAGCAGAAAGTCCACTTGAGCACGGAGGAGAGCCAGGGACAGAGAGCAGAGCGGTACCGGCTCCTTGTTCCTTGGCGCTCCCAAGTATGTCTGGATGCATCCATGCCGTCCACATGGCGTCCTTGGGATCCAGTGAGTCCTGGTTCTTCAGGGTTCTGATTTTCGCACACATTGTGGGAAGCACGGTTCCCTTTGGCCAGGCTCGCCGCTTCCCTCCCTGAGAAGAGCCTGGCCTGGGTTTGCATGGATGACTGGGAAGGAGAAGGGGCTCAGAACCAGTCCAGGTCCGAGGATTCCCCGGAGGAAGAGAGGCGAGGCCCCCTCTTGCTTCAGCTGGGCTGCTGGAGCCCGAAGAGTCGCTTCCCGGGTCCTCTTGCCCAGGGGCCATCCGATTTTCTGCGGAGGAGCCAGAGGGGCTGAGGCAGAAGGCCCCTTGCGGGGAAGGAGGGACCCGAGCTTCCTCCTTCCCCCAGGACCCCTTGCCTGCAGAGGAGGGCCCATCCTCCCGCGCAGGTGGGGCTCCGCAGGTGAGGAAGCGGCCTGCCAGGGCGGCCCACACCTTTCCCTTGCCCATGGCGGCCTGCGCGTCTCTGTAGGAAGCATATTCCTCGGGCGACAGGCTCTTGAGCCAGCGGTCCAGGCTCAGCCTGTAGCGCGCGCGCAGCTCCTCCGCCTGCCTCTCGTGAAGCTGCTTCAGGCTCCGCGGGAGTCGCTGCCAGCGTCTGCCGATCTCCACCCTGCGCTCCCTCGGGGGCAGATGCCTCAGCTCCTCGCTGGCCCAGCAATCTCGGTGAAACTTGTGGTATCCATTCATGGGGGGTTTCTCGGGTTCTCCCCGCAGCCGCAGCGTTCCCCCGTGGAGCTGGAGGGGTGTCCCGGAGAGGCTGGTCGGTGCGGGGGCCTGGAGGGCTGTCACCTTTCCCGGGGGCGGCTCCTGGGAGCCTTGGGCTGGGCGACGCGCGGGCACCAGGGATGTCTTGGAATGCCGGGCCGGGTCAGGGTGGTCTTCCTTGAATCGAGCCAGTTTCTCCTCGTAGAGCTCTTTCTCCTCGTGGAAGGCGCGCACGTACTGCTGCCTCACGTGCTCCGGGAGCTGCTTGTACTTCTCGCTCAGCAGTCTGCTGAGCTGCGGGTTGTTGAGGTCAGGGTACAGCCGAGAGTACTGGGCCCTCTGCTCCCTGTAGAAGCGCAGGTAGGCGGTCAGGGGCCTTTTGGGGAAGTCGGGGTGCTTCTTGGGCGCCTGAGCCTTGGGGAGGCGTTGCGCGCGGCGCTTGGCTTCCCGCACCAGCGCCGACAGGGTGCGCGACTTCCTCAGCTTGTGCGAAATCTCCAGCCACCTCAGTCTGCACATGTCCCCCGAGAACTTTCCAAAAGCTACTCTGTCCCAGTCCAGCTCGGCCTGGGTCTTCTTGAATCCTCGCCGATCGTCGGCTGCCACATTGTTCTCTATGGCTTCCAGGAGCCGCAGGGTGTCTCTCGGAGACCAGCACCCTTGCGTGGGAAGCGAGGCCATGTCCACTCAGGTCTCTCGCTCAGGCAGAGGCCCCAACAGCAGCTGGCCTCTTCACACACGCAGTCTCACGCACTCACGCACCTGGCACCGGGTGGGCACTTGCTAGGCTCGCTTGCTGGGGCGGACCTCAAGGAAGAAACACAAGGCTGAGTGCACGCACTGCACTCGCGATTCCGACTGTCCCGCAGTCTCTCCCGCGTGCTCTTGCTCGCAGAGAAAGGGGCCTTGGGATTCAGCAGTCTGTGAAGCCTGGGCTCTCGGGACAGGGGACGCCGCGATGTGCCTCTCTCGGGGGTCTTCCTGCAAGTGCCTGTGGGCGGAGCCCTCACTCCCTTGGCGGAAGCCCCTGCAGGCCCCACCCTGGCGGGATTCCCCAGCTCCGTGGTGAGATTAGGGGCAGGGCACACCTGAACACGCACTCAGCGCTCGGTCAGTTCTTTTCTCTTCTCTTCTGCCTGGCACGATCCCAGAACACGACAGGCTCAGCTCCCGGACACAGTGTCTATCTCACATCCTAGGTCAGTCGGAGGATGTGAGATACAAAACGAAAATAAATAAAATAAGAGAAAATAAAAATAAAGAAGTCCAGGAGCTAGTTGACATCTGAACTTCTGGGGTGCCTTGACCACACAGGTTGAGCAAGTTGCAATGGAAGGCTGAGACCTCGCCCACTCTGGTCGTCTGGACATGTTGTTCCGAATCAAAGAATTTTCCTGACCTATTCCATAAAGTGATTTGCATGGCGTACATTTGTGTATTTTGCGTATGATTATCTTTTACACAGTAGGTGTGTAAGTGAGTAACGTGATGCTTTTGGAAAACCTTTTTCTTTACATAGGTATTTATTTATTTGGCATGCCACTCTGGAGCTCTGAGGGTGACCTCTGGAATCAGCCTGCAGGATTGCTCTACCTCCTTTTTGGCTTTTCTCTGATGTTTCTCGAGCTTGCCTTCCAGGAAGGTTAGCTGCCATTTCCAACAAGCATTTGAAGAATATTCTGGCACCCGATCTCAGGTCCTTCTGCTTGGGAGGCAGACACTTAATCCCTGAGCCATCTGACCCTTCCCCTAATTTCTTTTCTAGGAGAATTTTACAAGGACTGCATTCCTTATTGCTACACTCCAAACACACACACACACACACACACACACACACACACACACACACACGTAGTCACACACGCAAGCACAGGCATACATACCTAGAGAGGGAGGGGGAGGGAGGGAGAGAGAGAGGAGAGAGAGAGAGAGAGAGAGAGAGAGAGAGAGAGAGAGAGACAGAGAGCATATTTTTTGACCTGTTGAGAGCTACCATTTCCAGTACAGGACTTGATAAGAGACAGAATAACTCCTCTGCCTCTGCCCATATGGAAGCAACTGCATCGGTTCGCTTTCCTCTATGTGAACTGATGAAGCCCCCAGCCCTTTCTCCAACTGGACTATTTTCATCTAGACTTTGAAAACTACAATTGAACCACTGCTTTCAAGGTTTCTTTTTTGGGAATCACTTCCTTCTTCCCCCTTGAAAACCGATTTCTTAAAAATATCTGTTGGACTGCTTGATAACAGTTCTGTGTAGACCCGACTTCAACTTTTTCGAGTACTGAATTGCGATGGATTTCCAAGCGATTTCCCCTCTTTCTGAGTCGAAAGAATGATAGGAAGGGGAGGGAGAGTTGGCAACATCTTCCACCTGTAGGAATTTCTTACTTTCCCTCTCTATGGATTCTGTAGATCCAGAGGATTGCTGTATTGCAGTCGGAGAGAGTAGTTTACTCAACTTCCTTTTCCCTTCCTAGTGTAGAACAATATTATTCCCATTTTGAACTTTGGTCACTGTACAGCTTGTGAGGCAGACACTCGGACTTAGAACCGCCTCATGGAAGGAAGGAAGAGGGTTGTGAGGACGATGCACATCCACTTCTTTTTCTTTGGAAGTTGTCAAGTGTCGGGGATTTGATCCTCTAAGACGATCTCTGTCTTAGGGTTCCGCACAGCGGGCAGTGATATCACTCATCTTTCTGCCGGTGCACACGAGTCCAAGATGTCCTGTTCCTTCCCTGGGTGAGTTTCCTAAGGAGCGAGCTCATTTTTGGAGTGTTTGAAGGCTTCTGGCTGAAACCGTTCCCCTGGTGCTGAGGAGGTAACAGGATATCCGCACCGTGTGGGTTGACTCCCAAGTGGAAGGGTTCCAGACTTTGGCAGCGGCAGCACGAGGATTGCACGAGAGCGGGGACTGCCTTTTCCCAGGAAGCCCTGGACTTGGTTGGGGAAGAGCAGCGCGCCGCAGCGGGGCCGCTTGGCATCCGCCAGGGCCTCTGCGGGAGGGAGGCTCAGTGCTGCAGAGAGGTCTGTCGTTCAGTCGGTGGATGGGTGAGTCAGTGAGTGAGTGAGTGCAGGGCGACCGTCGGTCCGGGCTGCAGGCGGGCGGAATCAGCAGGCGGCGGCTTTCCCAGGAGAACCGCGCAGCGCGTGGCATTTCTTCTTTGGGAACCGAAGAGGCGGGCGGCGGCTGTGAGGTAGAGCGGGCGCATTGGACTGACGGGTCGCCAGGGGCTCAAGTCTGCTCCCCGGGACTTGAGAGCCCCTGTGTGGAATGCCGGTGCGTCGCGCGCAGCATCCATAGCAACCGGGCTGAGGTCCCGGGAGCGCCTGAGTGAGTGAGCACCAATAGGTCCCTTTCTTTGCCAGGGGGCTCCGTGGTGAGATTAGGGGCAGGGCACACCTGAACACGCACTCAGCACTCGGTCAGTTCTTTTCTCTTCTCTTCTGCCTGGCACGATCCCAGAACACGACAGGCTCAGCTCCCGGACACAGTGTCTATCTCACATCCTAGGTCGGTCGGAGGATGTGAGATACAAAACGAAAATAAATAAAATAAGAGAAAATAAAAATAAAGAAGTCCAGGAGCTAGTTGACATCTGAACTTCTGGGGTGCCTTGACCACACAGGTTGAGCAAGTTGCAATGGAAGGCTGAGACCTCGCCCACTCTGGTCGTCTGGACATGTTGTTCCGAATCAAAGAATTTTCCTGACCCATTCCATAAAGTGATTTGCATGGCGTACATTTGTGTATTTTGCGTATGATTATCTTTTACACAGTAGGTGTGTAAGTGAGTAACGTGATGCTTTTGGAAAACCTTTTTCTTTACATAGGTATTTATTTATTTGGCATGCCACTCTGGAGCTCTGAGGGTGACCTCTGGAATGAGCCTGCAGGATTGCTCTACCTCCTTTTTGGCTTTTCTCTGATGTTTCTCGAGCTTGCCTTCCAGGAAGGTTAGCTGCCATTTCCAACAAGCATTTGAAGAATATTCTGGCACCCGATCTCAGGTCCTTCTGCTTGGGAGGCAGACACTTAATCCTTGAGCCATCTGACCCTTCCCCTAATTTCTTTTCTAGGAGAATTTTACAAGGACTGCATTCCTTATTGCTACACTCCAAACACACACACACACACACACACACACACACACACACACACACACACACGTAGTCACACACGCAAGCACAGGCATACATACCTAGAGAGGGAGGGGGAGGGAGGGAGAGAGAGAGGGAGAGAGAGAGAGAGAGAGAGAGAGAGAGAGAGAGAGAGAGAGAGCATATTTTTTGACCTGTTGAGAGCTACCATTTCCAGTACAGGACTTAATAAGAGACAGAATAACTCCTCTGCCTCTGCCCATATGGAAGCAACTGCATCGGTTCGCTTTCCTCTATGTGAACTGATGAAGCCCCCAGCCCTTTCTCCAACTGGACTATTTTCATCTAGACTTTGAAAACTACAATTGAACCACTGCTTTCAAGGTTTCTTTTTTGGGAATCACTTCCTTCTTCCCCCTTGAAAACCGATTTCTTAAAAATATCTGTTGGACTGCTTGATAACAGTTCTGTGTAGACCCGACTTCAACTTTTTCGAGTACTGAATTGCGATGGATTTCCAAGCGATTTCCTCTCTTTCTGAGTCGAAAGAATGATAGGAAGGGGAGGGAGAGTTGGCAACATCTTCCACCTGTAGGAATTTCTTACTTTCCCTCTCTATGGATTCTGTAGATCCAGAGGATTGCTGTATTGCAGTCGGAGAGAGTAGTTTACTCAACTTCCTTTTCCCTTCCTAGTGTAGAACAATATTATTCCCATTTTGAACTTTGGTCACTGTACAGCTTGTGAGGCAGACACTCGGACTTAGAACCGCCTCATGGAAGGAAGGAAGAGGGTTGTGAGGACGATGCACATCCACTTCTTTTTCTTTGGAAGTTGTCAAGTGTCGGGGATTTGATCCTCTAAGACGATCTCTGTCTTAGGGTTCCGCACAGCGGGCAGTGATATCACTCATCTTTCTGCCGGTGCACACGAGTCCAAGATGTCCTGTTCCTTCCCTGGGTGAGTTTCCTAAGGAGCGAACTCATTTTTGGAGTGTTTGAAGGCTTTCGGCTGAAACCGTCAACCTGGTGCTGAGGAGGTAACAGGATATCCGCACCGTGTGGGTTGACTCACAAGTGGAAGGGTTCCAGACTTTGCCAGCGGCAGCACGAGGATTGCACGAGAGCGGGGACTGCCTTTTCCCAGGAAGCCCTGGACTTGGTTGGGGAAGAGCAGCGCGCCGCAGCGGGGCCGCTTGGCATCCGCCAGGGCCTCTGCGGGAGGGAGGCTCAGTGCTGCAGAGAGGTCTGTCGTTCATTCGGTGGATGGGTGAGTCAGTGAGTGAGTGAGTGCAGGGCGACCGTCGGTCCGGGCTGCAGGCGGGCGGAATCAGCAGGCGGCGGCTTTCCCAGGAGACCCGCGCAGCGCGTGGCATTTCTTCTTTGGGAACCGAAGAGGCGGGCGGCGGCTGCGAGGTAGAGCGGGCGCAATTGGACTGACGGGTCGCCAGGGGCTCAAGTCTGCTCCCCGGGACTTGAGAGCCCCTGTGTGGAATGCCGGCGCGGGGCGCGCAGCGTCCATAGCAACCGGGCTGAGGTTCTGGGAGCGCCTGAGTGAGTGAGCACCAATAGGTCCCTTTCTTTGCCAGGGGGCGGGGGAAGGGGTCGGGACTGTGGAGTTCGGGTTTGTCTCCCCGCCCCGTTGCGCCAGAGATCCAGAGCAGGCCCCGCGGACCGCCTCAGCAGGCTGGGAGGGGGGGGCTCGGGAGAAGGATGAGTCTGCCCCGCAACTCCCACCAAGCAGCTGATGGCAGAGAGGTGGCTTTGGGCTGGGCCCAGGAAAGCAGGGGAGAAACCCTGGGAAATTCTGCGGGACTCAATTGTCCCTGTCGCAGCCCCGCGAGGCTTGGGACCTGGAGTTTAGTGTGTGTGAGAAGGGAGAGGCGGAAGAAGTCGACTTGGAGGCTCCACCTGGAGCAGAAAGTCCACTTGAGCACGGAGGAGAGCCAGGGACAGAGAGCAGAGCGGTACAGGCTCCTTGTTCCTTGGCGCTCCCAAGTATGTCTGGATGCATCCATGCCGTCCACATGGCGTCCTTGGGATCCAATGAGTCCTGGTTCTTCAGGGTTCTGATTTTCGCACACATTGTGGGAAGCACGGTTCCCTTTGGCCAGGCTCGCCGCTTCCCTCCCTGAGAAGAGCCTGGCCTGGGTTTGCATGGATGACTGGGAAGGAGAAGGGGCTCAGAACCAGTCCAGGTCCGAGGATTCCCCGGAGGAAGAGAGGCGAGGCCCTCCTCTTGCTTCAGCTGGGCTGCAGGAGCCCGAAGAGTCGCTTCCCGGGTCCTCTTGCCCAGGGGCCATCCGATTTTCTGCGGAGGAGCCAGAGGGGCTGAGGCAGAAGGCCCCTTGCGGGGAAGGAGGGACCCGAGCTTCCTCCTTCCCCCAGGACCCCTTGCCTGCAGAGGAGGGCCCATCCTCCCGCGCAGGTGGGGCTCCGCAGGTGAGGAAGCGGCCTGCCAGGGCGGCCCACACCTTTCCCTTGCCCATGGCGGCCTGCGCGTCTCTGTAGGAAGCATATTCCTCGGGCGACAGGCTCTTGAGCCAGCGGTCCAGGCTCAGCCTGTAGCGCGCGCGCAGCTCCTCCGCCTGCCTCTCGTGAAGCTGCTTCAGGCTCCGCGGGAGTCGCTGCCAGCGTCTGCCGATCTCCACCCTGCGCTCCCTCGGGGGCAGATGCCTCAGCTCCTCGCTGGCCCAGCAATCTCGGTGAAACTTGTGGTATCCATTCATGGGGGGTTTCTCGGGTTCTCCCCGCAGCCGCAGCGTTCCCCCGTGGAGCTGGAGGGGTGTCCCGGAGAGGCTGGTCGGTGCGGGGGCCTGGAGGGCTGTCACCTTTCCCGGGGGCGGCTCCTGGGAGCCTTGGGCTGGGCGACGCGCGGGCACCAGGGATGTCTTGGAATGCCGGGCCGGGTCAGGGTGGTCTTCCTTGAATCGAGCCAGTTTCTCCTCGTAGAGCTCTTTCTCCTCGTGGAAGGCGCGCACGTACTGCTGCCTCACGTGCTCCGGGAGCTGCTTGTACTTCTCGCTCAGCAGTCTGCTGAGCTGCGGGTTGTTGAGGTCAGGGTACAGCCGAGAGTACTGGGCCCTCTGCTCCCTGTAGAAGCGTAGGTAGGCGGTCAGGGGCCTTTTGGGGAAGTCGGGGTGCTTCTTGGGCGCCTGAGCCTTGGGGAGGCGTTGCGCGCGGCGCTTGGCTTCCCGCACCAGCGCCGACAGGGTGCGCGACTTCCTCAGCTTGTGCGAAATCTCCAGCCACCTCAGTCTGCACATGTCCCCCGAGAACTTTCCAAAAGCTACTCTGTCCCAGTCCAGCTCGGCCTGGGTCTTCTGGAATCCTCGCCGATCGTCAGCTGCCACATTGTTCTCTATGGCTTCCAGGAGCCGCAGGGTGTCTCTCGGAGACCAGCACCCTTGCGTGGGAAGCGAGGCCATGTCCACTCAGGTCTCTCGCTCAGGCAGAGGCCCCAACAGCAGCTGGCCTCTTCACACACGCAGTCTCTCGCACTCACGCACCTGGCACCGGGTGGGCACTTGCTAGGCTCGCTTGCTGGGGCGGACCTCAAGGAAGAAACACAAGGCTGAGTGCACGCACTGCACTCGCGATTCCGACTGTCCCGCAGTCTCTCCCGCGTGCTCTTGCTCGCAGAGAAAGGGGCCTTGGGATTCAGCAGTCTGTGAAGCCTGGGCTCTCGGGACAGGGGACGCCGCGATGTGCCTCTCTCGGGGGTCTTCCTGCAAGTGCCTGTGGGCGGAGCCCTCACTCCCTTGGCGGAAGCCCCTGCAGGCCCCACCCTGGCGGGATTCCCCAGCTCCGTGGTGAGATTAGGGGCAGGGCACACCTGAACACGCACTCAGCGCTCGGTCAGTTCTTTTCTCTTCTCTTCTGCCTGGCACGATCCCAGAACACGACAGGCTCAGCTCCCGGACACAGTGTCTATCTCACATCCTAGGTCAGTCGGAGGATGTGAGATACAAAACGAAAATAAATAAAATAAGAGAAAATAAAAATAAAGAAGTCCAGGAGCTAGTTGACATCTGAACTTCTGGGGTGCCTTGACCACACAGGTTGAGCAAGTTGCAATGGAAGGCTGAGACCTCGCCCACTCTGGTCGTCTGGACATGTTGTTCCGAATCAAAGAATTTTCCTGACCTATTCCATAAAGTGATTTGCATGGCGTACATTTGTGTATTTTGCGTATGATTATCTTTTACACAGTAGGTGTGTAAGTGAGTAACGTGATGCTTTTGGAAAACCTTTTTCTTTACATAGGTATTTATTTATTTGGCATGCCACTCTGGAGCTCTGAGGGTGACCTCTGGAATCAGCCTGCAGGATTGCTCTACCTCCTTTTTGGCTTTTCTCTGATGTTTCTCGAGCTTGCCTTCCAGGAAGGTTAGCTGCCATTTCCAACAAGCATTTGAAGAATATTCTGGCACCCGATCTCAGGTCCTTCTGCTTGGGAGGCAGACACTTAATCCCTGAGCCATCTGACCCTTCCCCTAATTTCTTTTCTAGGAGAATTTTACAAGGACTGCATTCCTTATTGCTACACTCCAAACACACACACACACACACACACACACACACACACACACACACGTAGTCACACACGCAAGCACAGGCATACATACCTAGAGAGGGAGGGGAGGGAGGAGAGAGAGGGAGAGAGAAGAGAGAGAGAGAGAGAGAGAGAGAGAGAGAGAGAGAGAGAGAGAGCATATTTTTTGACCTGTTGAGAGCTACCATTTCCAGTACAGGACTTGATAAGAGACAGAATAACTCCTCTGCCTCTGCCCATATGGAAGCAACTGCATCGGTTCGCTTTCCTCTATGTGAACTGATGAAGCCCCCAGCCCTTTCTCCAACTGGACTATTTTCATCTAGACTTTGAAAACTACAATTGAACCACTGCTTTCAAGGTTTCTTTTTTGGGAATCACTTCCTTCTTCCCCCTTGAAAACCGATTTCTTAAAAATATCTGTTGGACTGCTTGATAACAGTTCTGTGTAGACCCGACTTCAACTTTTTCGAGTACTGAATTGCGATGGATTTCCAAGCGATTTCCCCTCTTTCTGAGTCGAAAGAATGATAGGAAGGGGAGGGAGAGTTGGCAACATCTTCCACCTGTAGGAATTTCTTACTTTCCCTCTCTATGGATTCTGTAGATCCAGAGGATTGCTGTATTGCAGTCGGAGAGAGTAGTTTACTCAACTTCCTTTTCCCTTCCTAGTGTAGAACAATATTATTCCCATTTTGAACTTTGGTCACTGTACAGCTTGTGAGGCAGACACTCGGACTTAGAACCGCCTCATGGAAGGAAGGAAGAGGGTTGTGAGGACGATGCACATCCACTTCTTTTTCTTTGGAAGTTGTCAAGTGTCGGGGATTTGATCCTCTAAGACGATCTCTGTCTTAGGGTTCCGCACAGCGGGCAGTGATATCACTCATCTTTCTGCCGGTGCACACGAGTCCAAGATGTCCTGTTCCTTCCCTGGGTGAGTTTCCTAAGGAGCGAGCTCATTTTTGGAGTGTTTGAAGGCTTTCGGCTGAAACCGTCCCCCTGGTGCTGAGGAGGTAACAGGATATCCGCACCGTGTGGGTTGACTCCAAGTGGAAGGGTTCCAGACTTTGCCAGCGGCAGCACGAGGATTGCACGAGAGCGGGGACTGCCTTTTCCCAGGAAGCCCTGGACTTGGTTGGGGAAGAGCAGCGCGCCGCAGCGGGGCCGCTTGGCATCCGCCAGGGCCTCTGCGGGAGGGAGGCTCAGTGCTGCAGAGAGGTCTGTCGTTCAGTCGGTGGATGGGTGAGTCAGTGAGTGAGTGAGTGCAGGGCGACCGTCGGTCCGGGCTGCAGGCGGGCGGAATCAGCAGGCGGCGGCTTTCCCAGGAGACCCGCGCAGCGCGTGGCATTTCTTCTTTGGGAACCGAAGAGGCGGGCGGCGGCTGCGAGGTAGAGCGGGCGCAATTGGACTGACGGGTCGCCAGGGGCTCAAGTCTGCTCCCCGGGACTTGAGAGCCCCTGTGTGGAATGCCGGCGCGGGGCGCGCAGCGTCCATAGCAACCGGGCTGAGGTTCTGGGAGCGCCTGAGTGAGTGAGCACCAATAGGTCCCTTTCTTTGCCAGGGGGCGGTGGAAGGGGTGGGGACCGTGGAGTTCGGGTTTGTCTCCCCGCACCGTTGCGCCAGAGATCCAGAGCAGGCCCCGCGGACCGCCTCAGCAGGCTGGGAGGGGGGGGCTCGGGAGAAGGATGAGTCTGCCCCGCAACTCCCACCAAGCAGCTGATGGCAGAGAGGTGGCTTTGGGCTGGGCCCAGGAAAGCCGGGGAGAAACCCTTGGAAATTCTGCGGGACTCAATTGTCCCTGTCGCAGCCCCGCGAGGCTTGGGACCTGGAGTTTAGTGTGTGTGAGAAGGGAGAGGCGGAAGAAGTCGACTTGGAGGCTCCACCTGGAGCAGAAAGTCCACTTGAGCACGGAGGAGAGCCAGGGACAGAGAGCAGAGCGGTACCGGCTCCTTGTTCCTTGGCGCTCCCAAGTATGTCTGGATGCATCCATGCCGTCCACATGGCGTCCTTGGGATCCAATGAGTCCTGGTTCTTCAGGGTTCTGATTTTCGCACACATTGTGGGAAGCACGGTTCCCTTTGGCCAGGCTCGCCGCTTCCCTCCCTGAGAAGAGCCTGGCCTGGGTTTGCATGGATGACTGGGAAGGAGAAGGGGCTCAGAACCAGTCCAGGTCCGAGGATTCCCCGGAGGAAGAGAGGCGAGGCCCTCCTCTTGCTTCAGCTGGGCTGCAGGAGCCCGAAGAGTCGCTTCCCGGGTCCTCTTGCCCAGGGGCCATCCGATTTTCTGCGGAGGAGCCAGAGGGGCTGAGGCAGAAGGCCCCTTGCGGGGAAGGAGGGACCCGAGCTTCCTCCTTCCCCCAGGACCCCTTGCCTGCAGAGGAGGGCCCATCCTCCCGCGCAGGTGGGGCTCCGCAGGTGAGGAAGCGGCCTGCCAGGGCGGCCCACACCTTTCCCTTGCCCATGGCGGCCTGCGCGTCTCTGTAGGAAGCATATTCCTCGGGCGACAGGCTCTTGAGCCAGCGGTCCAGGCTCAGCCTGTAGCGCGCGCGCAGCTCCTCCGCCTGCCTCTCGTGAAGCTGCTTCAGGCTCCGCGGGAGTCGCTGCCAGCGTCTGCCGATCTCCACCCTGCGCTCCCTCGGGGGCAGATGCCTCAGCTCCTCGCTGGCCCAGCAATCTCGGTGAAACTTGTGGTATCCATTCATGGGGGGTTTCTCGGGTTCTCCCCGCAGCCGCAGCGTTCCCCCGTGGAGCTGGAGGGGTGTCCCGGAGAGGCTGGTCGGTGCGGGGGCCTGGAGGGCTGTCACCTTTCCCGGGGGCGGCTCCTGGGAGCCTTGGGCTGGGCGACGCGCGGGCACCAGGGATGTCTTGGAATGCCGGGCCGGGTCAGGGTGGTCTTCCTTGAATCGAGCCAGTTTCTCCTCGTAGAGCTCTTTCTCCTCGTGGAAGGCGCGCACGTACTGCTGCCTCACGTGCTCCGGGAGCTGCTTGTACTTCTCGCTCAGCAGTCTGCTGAGCTGCGGGTTGTTGAGGTCAGGGTACAGCCGAGAGTACTGGGCCCTCTGCTCCCTGTAGAAGCGTAGGTAGGCGGTCAGGGGCCTTTTGGGGAAGTCGGGGTGCTTCTTGGGCGCCTGAGCCTTGGGGAGGCGTTGCGCGCGGCGCTTGGCTTCCCGCACCAGCGCCGACAGGGTGCGCGACTTCCTCAGCTTGTGCGAAATCTCCAGCCACCTCAGTCTGCACATGTCCCCCGAGAACTTTCCAAAAGCTACTCTGTCCCAGTCCAGCTCGGCCTGGGTCTTCTGGAATCCTCGCCGATCGTCAGCTGCCACATTGTTCTCTATGGCTTCCAGGAGCCGCAGGGTGTCTCTCGGAGACCAGCACCCTTGCGTGGGAAGCGAGGCCATGTCCACTCAGGTCTCTCGCTCAGGCAGAGGCCCCAACAGCAGCTGGCCTCTTCACACACGCAGTCTCACGCACTCACGCACCTGGCACCGGGTGGGCACTTGCTAGGCTCGCTTGCTGGGGCGGACCTCAAGGAAGAAACACAAGGCTGAGTGCACGCACTGCACTCGCGATTCCGACTGTCCCGCAGTCTCTCCCGCGTGCTCTTGCTCGCAGAGAAAGGGGCCTTGGGATTCAGCAGTCTGTGAAGCCTGGGCTCTCGGGACAGGGGACGCCGCGATGTGCCTCTCTCGGGGGTCTTCCTGCAAGTGCCTGTGGGCGGAGCCCTCACTCCCTTGGCGGAAGCCCCTGCAGGCCCCACCCTGGCGGGATTCCCCAGCTCCGTGGTGAGATTAGGGGCAGGGCACACCTGAACACGCACTCAGCGCTCGGTCAGTTCTTTTCTCTTCTCTTCTGCCTGGCACGATCCCAGAACACGACAGGCTCAGCTCCCGGACACAGTGTCTATCTCACATCCTAGGTCAGGTCGGAGGATGTGAGATACAAAACGAAAATAAATAAAATAAGAGAAAATAAAAATAAAGAAGTCCAGGAGCTAGTTGACATCTGAACTTCTGGGGTGCCTTGACCACACAGGTTGAGCAAGTTGCAATGGAAGGCTGAGACCTCGCCCACTCTGGTCGTCTGGGACATGTTGTTCCGAATCAAAGAATTTTCTGACCTATTCCATAAAGTGATTTGCATGGCGTACATTTGTGTATTTTGCGTATGATTATCTTTTACACAGTAGGTGTGTAGTGAGTAACGTGATGCTTTGGAAAACCTTTTTCTTTACATAGGTATTTATTTATTTGGCATGCCACTCTGGAGCTCTGAGGGTGACCTCTGGAATCAGCCTGCAGGATTGCTCTACCTCCTTTTGGCTTTTCTCTGATGTTCTCGAGGCTTGCCTTCCAGGAAGGTTAGCTGCCATTTCCAACAAGCATTTGAAGAATATTCTGGCACCCGATCTCAGGTCCTTCTGCTTGGGAGGCAGACACTTACCCCTGAGCCATCTGACCCTTCCCCTAATTTATTTTCTAGGAGAATTTTACAAGGACTGCATTCCTTATTGCTACACTCCACAACACACACACACACACACACACACACACACACACACGTAGTCACACACGCAAGCACAGGCATACATACCTAGAGAGGGGAGAGGAGAGAGAGAGAGAGAGAGAGAGAGAGCGAGAGAGAGCGAGCATTTTTTTTGGGACAAGATAACTTTCAGCTTAGAAACATTTATTCTGGCTTTTGTCTGGTACATTTTAGTTAAATCACCTAACCGTGGAAAGTCATTTAAGAACAGAGTTAAAACTTAGGTGAAAGTATGAATGTAATGCTATTATAAATTTATACATGTATTTAAAAAATATTTTCCTTCTTGTTTATTTATAGAACAGGTGTTCGTATGTTGGTTGTGGTGAATCACAAGCAGATCACAGCACCATACATTCTCAG